>JAODUG010089250.1:0-12094 GCA_027564795.1 Aphredoderus sayanus
ATGACAATAAAAAGAACCATACAATCATACACAATCAGATGGCGCCGCCTGGTGGTTCAAGACTATATTGTAAGGGCGTCACGAGGGTTAATTGTATTTTTACATTTTTGTCAGACTCTCAAGACAGCGGCTCATTGTGCTTCTGTTTCCGCTGGCTGCTCATCTGGTTCAAGAGAGAGTTCTCCTTTGAGGACATCCTTACTTTATGGGAGGTGAGAGCACAAAGGCTTCATATGCCCACATGTTAAATGACAGCTAATATATAGTCTAACGCCGTGTTCACACTTAGTTTCTTTTTTTTAAATTAAAAGCGCTGGCCAGAGTGCTTTTAATGGAGATAAAAACGTTGGCGGCATTTTTTTCTGAAAAGCAACCGAGAGCATCTTTTGTCACCATGACAACAGCTACTGCAATTTTTGCCAGAATAGTTACAAAATGTCTAGAAGGAGACGACTGGCTATCGCTTTGCCATTTTCTGTGGATACCGGTACTTTCTCCATGATCTTTTCAGTTGTTGTTATGGGAAACACCAGATCTCACTACGCAGGTTGTGATTGGTCAACTGTAAAAAAAAAAAAACGGTGTTTTTTTACGAGAAGTTGAACTTATTTTAACTTAAGCCCAGAGCGGTACAAAAGGGCGCCTGCGGCAGCGCTTATTTTAAACGCTCATTGCACATTTTAAAACCGCTCGGCTCCATAGGATTATTATGTAAAAAATAAGCCAGGTGTGAACATGGCCTGAGACCTTGAGTGATTTCACCCAGGGAAAACAGAGCTTACAATATACATTTTGTTTAAAATACACCGTAAAAACCAATGTGAGTGTCAGTGAGTATATAGACAATAAAAGAAGTGTCGATATTCGATATTTGTTTTATTTTTAATGTATGTGTGTTCAATGTTTATATTTTAATTTGGGTCTGCCTGTTTTTATATTAATCATACAGTATCAGTTGTATTGGCTATGCAGACTTAATAGCAGTATGTGCTGCATGTCCCTTTTAAACAATAAATTAAGTTCGCATACATTAACTCCATATATATTCCAACACAGGTTATGTGGACCGGCTTGCCTTGTGAGAACTTCCATCTCCTACTAGCTTGCTCCATTCTAGAATCCCAAAGAGGGGAACTGATCGGGTCAAACCACGATTTCAACACTATTCTGAAGGTGTGTGTGAGTGATGTGTGCATTAGTTATTGTGCCTTTGGACACTGAGCAGTGTTTAAACCGTGGCACCATCTCTTCAGCACTAACTGTCACCTGATTCACAGCACATCAATGAACTGACAATGAAGCTGGACCTGCAGACAGTGCTGCGTGGAGCAGAAGGAATCTATCTCCAGCTGGTCCAGTGCAAGGTGAGGTGTGCTGTGGGCAAGGTAGTAATCGTGTAATTCAGGCCTGACACTGAACCGTTTTAAAGCTATAATATTAATCCACAATGTTTTTGTTAAAAATCACAGTTTTCTTTTTGCGGAGTGAGATAACCATACAGACGGTCCACACAAACAATCTTCAGATTGCTTAAAAAACAGTATGGAAATGAGTGCTAAACACCCAACCATAAGATCAGATGTAGTTCTAACATAATACTATATTCCAGAGAGGAAATCAAATTGAAACAGGAGAAAGATATTGATAGCAGCACGCTTATTATTAGTAATGCATACATGAATGAAACTTAAAGGTGCACTCCTCAATTTTGTCTCCTCCACACAATTAGTACTGATTGGCTCCCCTCTACACTCCCCTCTACTTCCCAACATAACTGGGCTTGCATCATTCTCAAACTCTCCCCACCTACACTCTCATGGACAGTTGTATTTGAAAATACATACAGTGAGTTTGGGCAGAACATTTATTTTTAAGGGGGCGCTTTAAGTTTATTTATATAGCCCTTAATCACATTACAGTCTTAAAGGGCTGCACATTTTACATGGAAACAAACAACAGCCCCTTAACCTGCTCCTCTCCCCGGGCAGGGAAAAACTTTCATAAAAGCCACATGGGTAAAAAATTGGAAGAAACTGAACTACAGAGGGAGTAACCCAGTGTAACTTCAATTGTTTTACTTCCTGCCTATTTCCTGTTTGTCCCCACAGGAACTGCCAGCCAAGGTAAAGGGGGTTATGGGTCTCTCCGTCGCCACCAGCTCCGAGGAGGGAAGCCCAGACTCGGAGCCCCGCGAGACACATCGTCTCCTGGCCGAGTCACAGGCCGAGGCGGCTTCGCCTGCTTACCCAGCATGCACTGCTCGGACCGCGGCATCGCACCCTCCCCCCACCTACCCATGAAACTTGAGACCACGCAAAAGGTCAATTAGATGTAGGGAAGTAGCAGACATGTGTATGAAAGCTCTATAGATGACTTGTATAAGATATGCATGGATGTGGCCTGGCAAGGCGTCTCCGGATTATGTGGTGCTGAGCAGTGGAGTATGAAGGGAGTTTATGTCAATAGCAAGCAGTGTCGAGCAAGGAGAGAGACTCAAATGTATGTTCTGGAATGTTATCCATGTTTATATGTTGCTTTTTGCAGTGTTTTTCGTTTTCTTCTTTTTTTCCCCTGATTTTCAAATTTCGCTCTCCTGTCTTCATTATTGATATCATTGCTAATTGGTTTATGCAAATTCCCATCTTTGTTGTCACTTTATTGGTTGCATCCTATGGTGGAATGCTGCTATTTTTAGAAACGTTAATAATTTTATTTTATTAAAGTGCATCCATAGTAATTTGTCCTGTTCCAATGGGTCCCTTGTCGCAGACTCAAGAGATAAATCATTACACTATAAATAATACACTAACATTGTGTTAAAAGTGTAAAGCTGTAAAATACCATTCCAGTCCTATGCAAATGTGGCATGACTTACAGATTTTACATGCAGTTTGACAAAATTGTAAGGTTTGTGATATTGACGTAACTTTTCTGCCAATGGACTATTAAGGAATAAATGTTTGAATCGTGCTCTGTGAAAATCAATTTATGATGCATGTTCATGTCTATGCTTATTCAAAAGGTATGTATTACTTCAAAGTCCTGCAGACCTATACTATTCTAGCCTCTGAATTCTCATTCTGACACTCAAATTCAAAACGTTGACCTTAAAGGTATAGTCAGTGATTGTAAGCTAATACAAGTTCACCAAATATCTCCTTGCATTCCGCTAGCTTACTGTTCTCTACGTGCTGAAAAAATATTTCAAATATTCTATAGCCCTGGCTCCATAAATAGGAAAACAAAGTGGCAAACACCACTCACACCAACAGTGCCCTAGCCTTCGCAAAATGCGGGCAGAGCTTCTGAGAGAGCACTCATTGACTGCACAGTTGGTTTAATTAATAATAACCATAGACTGTGTGTGTGTGTATATATATATATATATTTATTTTTTTTCTTTCATATATTCATATATTCATATATTGGGAGACTAGCTATAGAGAGCAATGGATTGATGGATCCAGCTTATGCATCCAGTCTCAAGTGGCCATTCAAGGAACAGCAAATTTTGGCACATTTCTCAGCACTGGAGGTTTTTGAATGGGCATAACATAGTTTTTCATTTGCACTACATTAAGGGCAAACTGTTTTTTCATTGATTCTTTTCTCAAAGATATATTCTGATATGCAGTAGCCAAGCCGATTAACATCTCTGTGAATAACTGTTTTCTTAAATGAGTATGGAATGCAAAACAGATATCCATTTTTCCAACATAGAATACATTTTATTTTTCATATATAAGTAATGGAGGGTGAAAAAGAACAGACTGATATAAGAATACAGTTGAGGGTTCCATATCACTTTAGGAGCTAAATACGTTTTTGTAATGATAAAATGTATTATTTGAGCAGATGTCATTCATAGAGCAAATCCAAGTCACAGTCAAACTCTCCGAAATCCCAGTTTTCCCCCATTTAAAGTGACAATGTAACATGTGTCAGTTTACGTAATGACTTACCTTGTGAACTGGTTGAACTTTGCCCCCCCCCTGTTGGACTAGCAGGTGTCTGTGTGAAGTGAAAGGCTGAAGAAAATGGGATCTCTGTTCTCCACTGTCCTGTGAAATGAGCTGGAAAATGAGGGGCGGAGAGATCCACACCCCTTTCACAGGACCCGTCGGACTTTTCTATGGTTCGTCCTTCTCGCTGGCTCCCTCTGCCCTGTGTTCTTTGAATACAGCTGCAATGTATGAATTTAGCGGGGTACTTAAACAGGCTGACGATCTGTCACACAGTGTCACAGAGCCACGCCCCTCTCCCCTCTCTCCCGGTGACCTGACCTCACTTGACTGGCAGAGTCAAACTTACTTAGTTTTACATTCAAACTCAATCTGCTTTCAGCGAGGCTCAAAGCACACTTGATGGTTGAGGGCCCTCTCAACAGCTTTAAACCCCATTTTCTCTCACTAATGCTACAGTACAATTGGCCAAGTGTTAGAGGATTATGGTCTCATGTCATTATTCTGTTAGAAAGCTTTTATCGGCAGTGGATTATGTGTTTGTAGAATCTCTTTGTTTTGGTTTGGTTTAAGATTTAAACCATGTCTGAGTTAAGGTTATTAACATTAATTAATCAATTATATCTATTAGCTGTTACTACTGGGTTGTTCTGTTAACATGTGGTACAACACACCATATACCTTAACAAGACTATTGGCCATCATCTTCCTGACATTTTGCACACCAGACACATGAAGGGTGTTTATATACTTTTGTGAAGATATGTTAATACGTCTATGGAGAAGAGAGTTATTGATGCTTCTAATGTCAAATCTCTTTGGGTAGAAATAAATAATAAATAAAATAAAATTGGCTTTCCTGAGATTATCTACCCCAGCCTGGTATAAGCTAACTTGATATTTCAGAATACTTCTGTTCTAACAGATAATTAGCTCTGATAAGTAACTGGTAAATAACCTAAAGCGAACAAAAACCTTGCCATATTTCTACTTTAATCAGGTACAGAAAAAGGCCTTTTGCTATGGGTAAAGTAAATGGTGAAAAGGAAACAGTGTGTAGGTTTGACAAACACTTAACCTCTCTCTACAATTCCCTATTTAAGTAATGCCATCAGTTGAATAAAATAAAAGTAATTATAGTTTTGAATACGTTAATGCAAAGACCGCGCTGTGTTCCTTCAGGAACCCCGCCGCTCCCTACAGTACGTAAACCATTAACTGGCAATGAAAACGTAATGTGCGAAGTGCCACCTGTAACGACCGTGTCATATACAATCTGTATTCCCCGCTGGTAAGTGTGACCCTATTGTGACCGTCAGAGGGCTCCCAGAGGGGTGCATGAAAGTGTGTCCCTACCCCGTGAATGTGTGTGTGTGTGTGAAGCCAGCAGCAGGCAGGGGGCCAGGGAGCTGTTGTCTGACACAGATTTGTAAGGGGAGACAATACGACTCATTGACCCGGCCCTGCTCCACTGTCTGTTGCACATACCTCGCCCGGCTGGCCCGGTCCTGCCCGCTGGGTTCACTGCTCTTTAAACAGGCGCAGCAGATTGCCACAGGCACATGGGGTGGGGTGGGGCTCTGAGAAGGAAACTGATATATGTTTGGCTGCAGGGGGGGGTGAATGTGGGGAGGGCTAGGTTGACAGGACACAGGTTGCTTTGACAATGAGATTCTTCAGAGAATAGAGGGGGGGGGGGGGTTGGGGGAGGGGGCAAAACTTTGCTGCTGTGCCAAAACTTTATAGTACATTTAAACAGACAGAATATCCTTTTGAAATGCTGCTATGAGTTTCCTTTGCACTTACAGTGGGGTCCAAAATATTGGGTCCACTAGCAACTTCTGTTTGTTTTTGTCTTTCACTAAAACAGTTTTTGAAATGTAATAATATCTTCTGTTTGCACATAGTTTACTCAAAATGAAGTAATTGGCATCTAGGTGATTAGCAGATACTTTTATCTCACTTTGTGTTAAGACAAACGAAGAACCTTTCATCTTCCACTACGCTCAATGCTAGGATAATTTACAATGTACAAACAGTACAGTGTTATTTAAAAGACATTATGTCGGGCTAGATCTCCATTGATCAAAGGGCTGGCACTAGACGCAGGAGCTGGCCCTTTGTTTACTATATCATATTGTGAATATCATTGGAGATACATTATGTGTATATAGTAGTTATTATGTTTGGTGTTGAGGAAAATGTAAACAAAGCTTTGTCATCAACAGACTGTTAGACACCACTGTATAATGTCTGTTTAGTGGACATTTATATCCAAAGCAACTACAGGGAGAAAATAACATTAAGGCATCTTGTTTAAGGGTGTCACAGGTAGGTCTGGGCATCAAACCCAAAACCTGTTGTCGGACAATTATACTCAACCGAGTACACTCAACTGTCATGTTGCATAGCAGTGTATGTGTGTTGTCAAGGTAAAAATACAGTGTACTCTGCTTGTCTTAATACTTCATACGCTGTACCAGCGTAGACAATATGTCATACATCGTTTATCGCTTCACTTAAATCCTTTTCTTGGATTTCCACCTTGTAAACAAGGCCCCCTCCTATTCCCATTGTCAGAGGCTGGTGATGACCTTTTTCTCTCCCGTTGCCAGTCACTCAGCCCTTCTCTCTTTCACCATCGCAGGCAAGCTGTCACCCCTTGTCCCCTGCGGGACACTCCCTCCCTTGTCTGCTCCTCCGAACTCTCCCCCCCCCCCCTCCCCCACCTCCCCCTCTCCCGTTCCCCCTCTCCCCACCTGTTGACGCAATTGTTGCCCTCGGACTGCATTGTCGCCCTCGTATTATTTTATGTTGCTCGCATACGTCGCCGCCCCTTTCTAGGGGTGTGTGTGTGTGTGTGTGTGTGTGTTTAAAGTCCTTTACCCCCTCCGGGACACGCCCTCCTTCTCGCTCCAGGGGGGTATAAAACAGGCAGAAAAAAACAGTGGAGGAGTCAGACAGAGTGGAGCGTTGGAGAACAAGGCACCGGCAAGAAGAGACAAGGACTAAGGGGAGGTGGTGCGAGTGGTGCGTCCCGGCCGACAAAAGGAGCACGCCTCATTTCCTACCCAGCGGCGCACGCCTGTTCGTTTGTGTCTGTGTGTGTGTGTTCGTTTTGCATGTCTGCTGTGTCTCTGTGGTGCGAGGAGGCGGAGGAGGAGGAGGAGGATCAGGTTCAGGCCGGGGGTCCAAAGATGTCCCAAGGCCCCGGGTGCCCGGCCCAGCTGCGGGCCCCCTGGGACCCCACGGTGTCCGGGCACCGCGTCATCCAGAGGCTGCTTCAGGTGGAGGAGCGCTACGTCCCCTCCGTCCTCTACATCACCCTGATCCAGAGGGACCCGGGACGCAGGGAGGCGCTGGCCAAGTGGGCTCTGGAGGTACAAACCGTCACACGGTGGGCGCCTCGGTAGACGCACTGCCTTTACACAACGCGCTTCGATGCTTCTGACCACTCACAGTGCTCTACAGGATTGCCTCACATTCACCCATACACACACACACACACACACACACACACACATATTTGTACACCCATGGTGGTGTCAGCCATGCAAGGCGCCATCCGACCATGGGGAGCAGTTAGGGTTAGGTGTCTTGCTCAAGGACACTCAGGTCAGGAGTTAGCTAGGTTAGTTAGCAGGGTTTGAACCAGTGACCTTTTAACCCTCGTGATGTCCTTCAAAATATCAAATTTGGCCACCAGGCAGCGCCGTCTGATTGTGTATGATTTTGTGTGTTTTGTCATTGCTGTGTGTATTTATTTCGTTATTAATTATTTATTTACGTATTTGTGTTGTTTTATGTGGCTTTTAACCCTCCTGTTGTCCTCGGGTTTCAAACACACCTTGTTGTGCCAGCAGTACACATCATATGTGTGTGTAAGCTGTAGAATTAGGTTTAGCGCCTTCTATCTGCCACAAAGACCTAGTGATCTATGTCATTTTGACAAGGGTTAACAACCGGTCGTCCTCACTGTACCCACTGTGCTGAGAAGTAACATAGGATGACCAACCCCACCAGGTGTGCACCGAGTGCGGCTGCGACGAGGCGGTGTTTCCCCTGTCCGTGTCCCTGCTGGACCGCTTTCTGTCGGCCTCGCTGGCCCTGCCCGTGGCGCCCTACTGCCTGGCGGCCGCCTGCGTCCTCATTGCCTCCAAGTTGAGCGAATGCGAGAGCCTCGGCGCCGACGCGCTCCGCGCCGCGGCCGGCTGCAGCTTCACAGCCTCCAACCTCAGAGTGAGTGTCGTAGCCGCAGGTGTCTCCAATGAATGACCAAATAAAGCCATCGCCGGTGGTCCCCTTGATCATGTACGGAAAACACATTGTACAGATGTATTGATGAAATCATTTATTCAGGGACAAAGTCAATCACTGTCGACTCACTGTGACTAAATATTATGAAACTGAATAGACTTTGTCTATTCAGATTTAGTCTATTCAGTCTCATAATAATATAGTAATGTCAGAAGTGATATGTTATACCCCATCCTACTGCTATATACACTAATGCTTTCCTTTCTCTTCTTGCCAAGGAGATGGAGCGTGTTATTCTCGCCACCCTCCGATGGGACACCGCGGCCGTCACTCCCCACGACTTCCTGCCGCACTTCCTGGCTTCTCTGGGCGAGCGCAGCGATGTCCAGATCGACTCCGCGGAGCTCCTCTCCACTTTGCGTCGCCATAGCGATACGCTGGTGGCCATGTGTGTCTGTGATTCACGTTTCCTGGGGGCCCCCGCATCTGTCGTTGCCGCGGCGTCGCTGATCTCTGCCCTCCACGGTCTGAGCTGCAAGGGTCCCGGCCAGCTGGCTCATGTGAGCAAAGCACTGGCAGAGTTATGCCACACAGACTTGGTAAGAACAGTTAACTCACGTGTCTATCCACATTGTAACTGTCAGTTTAACCAGCTGTAATGCACTGAGGATCAAAAGTTGAGTAGATAAATGTTATTCATATTCTCCATGTCTTTCATCACTCACAGACAATGCTGCAGTGCTACAGTGAGATGATAGATTATGCCCTCAGACAGCGCCTGAGAAACGGGCTCCAGGACGGACCAATGGAAAAGGGTGAAGACGTTGAGGACGAGAGGGCAGCAACTCCTACGGATATGAGAGAGGTTGATTTTTAAACACTGAATCCAGTGTTTTATTTAAGTGTGACTCAATCAATATCTTTCATGTTCATCAGTCAAACTGATATAAAATTACCTCAACGTATTGCATTCGCATCCTTTTGAATTTCGAAATTATTGTAATGGGTTTTTGTTAATTTATTTGTGACTTTATTTATTCATGAAATTTTTTGCAACTGTGCCATATTTAATTATCTATTTCATTGTGATTACAACTGTAACTTTTGTTATTGTGCTGTGTGGTTGCATGTTATTTATTTTTATTTATTATTATGTCCACTTGCTGTTGTTAATTTATTTGATTGCACCATGACTGTGTCTGTTACATGTACTTGATCAAATGCCTATTCAACATATCTATTTTTCATAGTAAATACAAACTTTTATAATTAAATTGTTGTAATAATATATGACTCATGAACAAAATTTTGTGCATTTGCATATTAATAGTTTGAATTAAAACATTTATCAATACTCAAAAGAACAAGTAAAACGGTATCAGGCGAATACCAGGGTAATAATATTAGTTATATTCTTATAAGTAGAACATTTAACAAACATTATATAATGGTTAATTTATAGTATAACGTGCATTCATAGTCCTCAGAATAAAATAAAACACAACATATAAAATAAAGAAATAACTAGCGTCTCATACATATGACGTCAAAATGAGACGACGCGAATTCACTGGGGATAGAATATTGAGCAAGCTGACAGACCACAAACCTTAGACGAGCAGACGAACAGACGACCTGGAGGACGGACAGGATCATTAAACCGACTGCACGAGTACGTTTTCTGGAAAGATATTTCGATTTTACTTATGAAACCTGCAATATTGATATTGCTAATATCATAATTAATTAATATCATATCAATGAATATTGAAAAGATGCAGTTAGGTTAGGAATGGACATCTTGGGGCTTTGAGTGGTGATGTGGAATTATGTTTATAAACGTTGCGCAAATTTAGATGCATGGATACATGGCATAATTTATAATGTAAAGCCCTCCGTTTTTCTACTGAGTCATATCAAATGTTGTGGTACCATTTTCCGCATCTGCGACATCTTTGCGTAATAGCGTGACCTCAATACGCTCCCATACAGTTTGCATGTCTAACTGGCTTATTACACTGAATAGACTGTTTATTATTGGGGCGCGGCTGTTATATGCTCACTTCTTGAATAAATAAATAATACAGATATACCGTAGTCAGAGGTTACACTGCCTTTTAAAGAACAGTGTTGGCATTCATTTTATGCTGATACCGAAGGAGGATGAACTTGGATCCTCGCTGGCTGCTGTTTCTGACTCTCTCTGTTGGGGTTTGGTCAATACCTATTGATCGTAATGGAACCCCGAAGGAAGCCCTGCCTGTCGAAGAGCAAAAACAGGAGGAGAACATGGTAATATAACTATACTTGTGGTCAAATTATGTGTAGACATACTACAAATGTATAACTTGTACATTCTGTTTGTCATAGGACACTGGTCTGTACTATGACAGGTATCTTAGAGAGGTGATTGAGGTCTTGGAGACAGACCCTCACTTCAGAGAGAAACTCCAGACAGCTAACACAGAGGACATTAAGGTTAGTGTGATTATTACATCATGTCAAAGTATACCCACATTAAACTATTCACCCATATTTCATACTCTGTCACTCTCAGAATGGGCATCTCAGCAAGGAGTTGGACTTGGTGGGTCACAATGTGCGGACTCGTCTGGACGAGCTGAAGAGGCAGGAGATGTCTCGACTCAGAATGCTGCTCAAGGCCAAACTGGACAGCACCAACACACAGAGTAAGTGTTCTCCAGCACAGTTGTCCGCTCAGGTTAGGAAGCCGCTGTTGGTTTAATGCTGTAGTAGACAGGGGTTTCAGTGGTTAACAATTCATAGGGGACACCCTTTGTGGCTGTCATGACAGGCCTGCAGATGGATCATGCATCCCTCCTGAAGCAGTTTGAACATCTGGATCCCCACAACCAGAACACCTTTGAAGCCAAAGACCTGGAGCTTCTCATCTCTACGGTAATACAGTAAAAAACAATACAGTGATTTGTTGTGGACCACTGTTTATTCTAATAATGTTGTCCAGCTGCACATATATATATATATATATATATATATATATATATATATATATATACTGTAAATATAAATGCCTTTTCAACAAACCACTAAATTTAATAATTGGTAAAGTATTCATAATACTGAATTGATCTCAATCATATGACAGCCAATATTAAAATGATCTAAGCTCCTTAAAAAATATTGAGCTCTATTTCTTTCTTTTAACATTATACATCTTTGCGCCATGCCAATAATAACAAATAATAAAAATAATATCTCCAAACTATTTAGTCTACCTTGTCGGTTGCGGGGATGATCAAGACGAACATGGGAGGGAGCTCTGCTCATGTGGACAGAAGAGATTTAGCTTTCTGTTACAAGCTGTCACTGGCTGTTAAGAGAGTTAATAATACTGGAGGTTGTACACAGCAGTGTTTGCACCGGAGCACCAGCTCTTGAACCGACCACAAAGTGATTTCTAGGTGAATGTCAATAGAATCTGAAAATTTTGCATTTTTAATATCACAATCAATTTTCACAGTTGTCAGCTTACCAAGGCGGCCTTTAGCCTTTTTCTCTCCTCTGCTGTCTCTCTCATGGTTTGCTTTCTTTTTTCCAGTTCTTTATTACAGTATCTCGCTTTCGGCTCGAAGATCTACGCTGTTCACAATGGATGCCAGAATCAAATCAAATAAAAAGCATTACTGAGCCCAATTGCATTCCACTCAGCTGTTGGGACCTTGTCCTACTGTATATACCCACTGTATGCACATACAGTACCCATGTGTGTGTGTGTGTGTGTGTGTGTGTGTGTGTGTGTGTGTGTGTGTGTGTGTGTGTGTGTGTGAGTGCGTGTGTGAGTGAGAGAATGTGTGTGTGCGTGCGTGTGTTTGTGTGTGTTTTTATAAAAAAAA
>JAODUG010089261.1:0-12093 GCA_027564795.1 Aphredoderus sayanus
AGTAGCTGATATGGCTAGGGCAGGCAAAGTAACGCTAGCAGATTTAGTTAGGGCAGGTATATGCCGCTAGTAGCTGATATGGCTAGGGCAGGCAAAGTAACGCTAGCAGATTTAGTTAAGGCAGGTTAATGCCGCTAGTAGCTGATATGGCTAGGGCAGGCAAAGTAACGCTAGCAGATTTAGTTAGGGCAGGTATATGCCGCTAGTAGCTGAGTGCATTAACAGGGGCCAAGGTAATTAGAGGGATAAAGCAAATCGGCCTCTAGGTAATGGGTTTTATTATTTTCATGGCTTTTACCTTGTTTTCTGTTCTGGTTATTTTTTTTGCTTGATTTAATTTGTTCCCTTCATCCTTTTTGTTTTTCAAACGTTTTTAAGTGTAAAGCACGTTGAGTTGCACATTGTGTATGAAAGGTGCTATACAAATAAAGTTTGTTATTATTATTGTTATTATAGTGATGAACAACCCAGAGTTGCCTTTGGATCCCAACCTGCAGACAAGCAACCTGCTCATAACCTTCCTCAAGTACGCCTCCATTGTCATGCAGGACACGAAAGGTAAACGCAGCCTGCTTTTGTCCTTCTTGTCCTCTTCACTCTATCTCCCATCAGTCATTATGCTTTCACTATATAACCTCTGTAACTGTCCTTTCTTTTGTTTATGTCACATCCCAATCAACAGTCACTACTAGATCCCTTAGTGCAGTGGTGGCAACCTTTTTAAGTTTGAGGTCTAGATTTATTATCTTTAAAAAATATGCATGCTACAAGATTGCTATTTAGCTATGAACAACTTATTTATGGTCTATGGGGTGGAGTTCTGAGTAGCTCAGAGTAAAGGGAAAGGAAAAGGGGAACCGTTTTTCCTTTCTTTACTGTCTACCAGTGTCTGCTCTGGTTCATAGAGAACACGTCTCCCTGTGTTCACAGATGAACACAGGCTCAACAGTGCCAGGCTGTGTCTCATCATCCTCACCTGTATAGCAGAGGTAGGCTCTGTCTGGCTTCTAGCGGCCTTAACTGTATAAGGCTCCCATCACCTCTGCGTATATAAAATGCTTCGGTCTCTGTTAGTTCAGCATCTCTCTCTGTGCTACAGGACCAGTATGCTGATGCCTTCCTACATGACGACAACATGAACTTCAGAGTCAACCTCCACAGAATGGTACAGTATGTCTGTAGGAATATGGGAATACAGTTTTGGGGGAGGCACTCTGGTTCTGAGACGGCAAGTGCAACTTGGGTTAAGCTTTCAAGTCCAGTCAATTTATTGTGACGTTTAATTGAACAGATTCACGTTTTAGATGAGAAATCTATAAAGCCTGTATATTACCAGCAGACATTTAACATGTAATCCTATTCAGCTTTACATGTTTACTACTTTGTGTGTTCTAGCCAATGAGACACAGAAAAAAAGCGCTGGACAAGAATATCCCTTCAAGACCTCTTGTGTGTGCCGTTCTTGGTATGGTCTTTGTATATTACATTTGTTGTGTATGAACAAGACTTCTTTCACAGGCCTTCTGTGCTGTGTATCTCCTCTCTAGATTTAATGGTGGAGTTTATTGTCACTCATATGATGAAGGATTTCCCCATGGATTTATACTTGTAAGAGATCCATGCGCACATCACAGGCTGTTCCTACATTTATCCACAGTGCTCTGTCTTCTTATTTACCTAGCGTGTCTTTTTAAAGGCGCTGTGTGCAGATCATCCACAAGCTCATCTGCTACCAGAAGAAGTGCAGAATCAGGTTGCACTACACCTGGAGGGAACTCTGGTCAGGTAACAATGGCTTGTTCTCTTCCCCTCTCTCTTCCTTGCACGCTTTGGTTATCTCTCACACTCTCTGTTTGGCTAAATAGCACACAGTGTTTGATGATAAACAGCTTAAAGCTCGCACAAGGGAAAAAGCATTTGTTTAATTGTCACAACAGGGACTCTGTAAGATCAAACATATCCATTATTCTTTATCGGCCTGAGGTTGTCTATGACGATTGATTTTTAGTTTGAACTGTGTGGGTGTGCTTTATCGTCACTGAGCATCTTTTATCCCACCCTGAACCTGTAATACAGAATAATACAGGTAATGCTGCATGTGCCCAAGGTTGATAAAGAGCTGTGAGCCTAGACCATCATTCTGCTCAGCAGTCTAGAACTGATATCTTGCTGTTAAAAGTCAATATACAGTGCCTATGTGTATCTAATATGCATTTTTTTATAAGGTAGCCTTGATAAGGACACATGCATGAGGATGTCCTTCATTTTGACAGCAAAATAAGTTTACTCAAAATAAGTGTATCAATTGGAAGGTTGCAGTGGTTACTTTCTCCTTCAAAAGTTATGGGCCAAACACAATCATGCACTGTAGTTACTCACTGTTGTTTGTTTGATAGTCCAGTATATGTCTTGTATTATTCATTTATTTATTTATACTTTTATTTGGCACAAATAGCATAATTACCTTTTCATTGGGGTCAGATGTGAGGCATGTTTCACCCTTCAAGGTTCAGACTTTAGTTAATTTAGATCCATCTGTCATTTCATCATCCCAGCATTTTGTTGTTTTTCCCCAGAATTCACCTTTTAAGAGTTCAAAGCGAGTCTTTTGCACAAGAAATTCAATTTTCTTCTGAAATCAGCAGGCTTGTTGTTTTGGAAGCTATTACACCATTGAGAACGTGTAATAATGGCTGCCCCTAGAGAGCACTGTCTATCCTGAAGGTTTGTTTTCAGCGTGGACAACACCCAGCAGGATGTCAATTCAAGCAGTAATGGCCTCATCTCACTGTGTCTCATTAGGACACAGATTCCTAGTCTTATCGGGCAAATAATCTCCTCCATTCCCTTTAATAACGACCTTTATTCACGGCGGTGATAATAGCATACCAAGAAGCGAGCATGAAAGAACCGATAATAAATGAGAAAATACACCTGGCAAAAATAATTTTGCGTCCCTGTGGTTGTTTCATTGTTTAGGCTCTCTTGCAGCTTGTTAAAGGTGCCTATTGCCCACATTATTAAGATATATATATATATACTTCACAGCTTTTGTTTTTGCCCTCTAAAAGCTTTTAGAAGTGTTTTGATTTGGAGTGGGAACACAGGCCCCCATGTGTGCCTCTATTATCTTGCTTGATAATGATGCACAGTGAAGGAACTGGAGTGTGGCCGTGTGACTGTTGGTACTTGGTAGCCAACTATCAGTGCAACGGAGTATTGCATTAACGTGGGCACATCTCCCTCTGCTCAGCTCTCATCAACTTGCTGAAGTTCCTGCTCTCCAACGAGGGCACACTGCTGGCCAAGCATAACATCTTTCATCTGGCCTTATTGGTATGATGCATCAACGCGCACACACACACACACACACACACACAATATTTTGTGAATGTTATTGTACTTTCTTGTTTTGATATTTGGGGTATTCCTTGTCTCTTATTGTGATATGAGCTATGCAACCTTAGATATGGTATAATAATTAGTTAGATATGAAAATAATGAATAAATGAATAATAATAAAATATCTGCTATGTGTGGCTGACTGAGATAGTACAGTAATGACCAACTCAACCAATTGTTTAAGCCTTCTGCATTTCTAGTTGTAATAAGCTATGAAATAGCAGGTATTATGTCAGATGCACTGTATAAAACAACAAAATAGTGTGCCTGAAATGTATTAGCTTTATGTGAAGTTAAACTTCCCTGTTTAAGAAAATAATCCCTCTACAATGTGTACATATTCTAACTTGTTAGACTTTAGAGTGTAGTTAGAGGTTAGTTGTAGTGTTTTGTTAGGAATGGGTTATTTTTTAGTTGGTTTAGTTACTAGGTTAGCTAGTGTCTGATCATGGTGGTCCGTCCTCACTCAGGTGGTGAACCTGTTCAACATGTTCATCACATATGGGGACACATTCCTGCCCACATCCAACAGCTATGATGAGCTGTACTACGAGATCGTGCGCATGCACCAGGTGTTTGACAACCTCTACTGCATGGGTAAGTGCTTGTTAATGTGGGGACAACAGGTGCATGTAGGGTTTGGTGGGGGAGGGGCAAGACCATTCTAAAATGGGCTTTATTTTTTAATGATTAGTGACAAATAATAAATGGAATGAAACCACATTTAAATAAAAAGCCACCACAGAAAATGCATTCTGCCTTTGTGTCATGCTTTATCGAACACGGGTTAAAAATATGCATGTTCTTTTGCAAATACTTAGCATGCAAACAGTCTGGTACCTTTTTTAGGCTGTTACTACTTCTTGATCCTCATCATCATGGATCAAGAAGTTCTGAGAACTGCTGCATTAGCCTACAGGCCCCAGAGTTTCCTCGTGCATTTCCCTAATATCTTGGCTCTTATCTGCTCATTGTTTCCATTTTCTTTCCCTCTCGCTTCTCTCTTCATTCAATACTCCCCTCCCAGTTCTGAGGGTCTCCACCAACACTGGCCAGTGGAAGGAGCCTGCCAGCAAAGTCACGCATGCCCTCGTCAATGTCAGGTAAGAACACACACACACCCACACACTTAACTGCTCAGACCAAGCTTCTGCTGGAGTGAGAGAAGCGTGGAGAGGGATGGTCCGAGGTCTCAGCCTCCTCCTCAGCTTCCCCCTTCTTTTCTCCTTCCACCTCTGCTCCGCGTTCTCCCCTAGGCTTCTCGCTTCCATTATTTCTTGCCTCTTATCTCTCTAAAACCCCAAGTTCTCTCTCTCTCTCTCCCCCCTCCCCTCCGCACCCCTCCATCCCTCTTCCCCCGTTCCCTGACGCGATGTTGCTCTGAAGTGAGCCGTCCTCAGGGCAGCGTACTAGAAAGTCCCTCCGCTGGGACCTCCACTCTAGAGCATGCATCCTCTGTTCCTCCAGCAGGCAGCCTTGAGGGTTAGAGGGCAGGGCGGGGGCTGCTGGTGTGAGAGATTGCAGCAATAACTTCCCAGGCAGAAGGACGGACTGACTGACTGACTGACTGAATGAAGACAGAGGAATGAGTATAAGGGAGCGTAAGCTTAGCCGCCTTACGTCTATGAATGTAAATGAATGGACTGATTCCATTGTGCTGTTATTGGCGATGACTTTCCGTACTCGCACATCAGGGAGCCAGCAGCACAGAGAATTCACTGCGTTTTTATCACTGTAATTGATTTGATATATGGCGCCCTATAAGATAATAAGACATTTACTTCCACAAGCGTAGAATAATTTATTGCGTCAGCTTATTTTTGAGCCATGAAGAAGTTTTCCTCCCCGCAGTGAAAGCCATGGAAGTTGTCTTTGAGTTTACATATTAAATTCCCTGATGTGCCCACGCATGATAAAGGAGCCAGTGGCATGGCATTGAAAATAAATTACATTAGTTGCTGGGCGTTCTGTGGACCCTTAAAGCAGCTCTAGTCAAGATTTTTGAACACTTTTATGCTGGTGAAGGGGCTTGCTATTGCAACTGGCCAGCATTTAATAAGTTGTCTATTGCTGAAGAGTCTCCTAATGACTGTCCTCCTATTTCTCTCTACCATTACTGAGGCTTTGGTTCCCAGAAAGAGGCAAGAAGAGCCAAAAATGTCTAGTTAGCAGGACCCATCAAACCATGATTGATGTCAAAACCTTTAACCCTCCTGTTGTCCTTTGGGTCAAGACAGACCCTAATTCTACAGCTTACACAGACATATGATGCACTGCTGGACAACAAGGTAGTGTGTTTGAAACCCGAGGAGAACAGGAGGGTTAAAAGGCACAAAAACACAAACAAATACATACAGAAATAAATACACACAGCACTGACAATAAAGAGAATGACACAATCGGGTGGCGCCATCTTCTGGAATTAGAAGATGCATTTGAAACAGGAGGGCGACAGGAGTGTTTTAATGAATGCACCATGTCATAAAGCTTGTCAAAGTGGTACTGAAACCACTGCTGCTATATACCTGTATGTTTAAAATATATAGAGCACCTTTTTAACGCTGTTGTCCCTGGGTTCAAACGCTATACCTTAGTGCGCCAGAAGAGGGCGCCAACTGCGGCATGTCATATGTCCGTGTTGTGGTTGGCGCTCTCTGCTGCTGACTTTGATCCATAGGACAACAGGAGGGTTAAAGCTGCTGTAGGTGGGAATTAAGCGTTGCAACAAGAGGTTGCTCCAAAAGAATGAAAGTGAGCAACATTTTATGAATCGACATCCCATAAACCAACCCCCTCCTCCTCTTCTCCATCCATCTGGAGGCTGTTGGTCTGCCGTTGTGAAGCCCAGTGACAAACCCGTTGTAGCTGTGTGTGCACATTCATGTGATTGACAGGCAAGGTAGATTTGCCAGAAATATAAATTGACACCTAGGCAACGACCAGAGCACACATTCTCAGAGAGTGTTTGACTTGCTGATAGCTGACGGATGTGTATGGCATTTCTAACACATTACACAAAATGTATAGCTCTTGCAATCCTACCTAGGGGGTTGTCCTTTACCTGCTATACTAAAATGTACTATATTCTGTTTGTCAGGGCTATCATCAACCATTTCAACCCTAAGATTGAGTCATATGCTGCTGTGAACCACATCTCCCAGCTGTCAGAAGAACAGGTAAACTTGGCCTTTAATGATGTCCTCCAGAACAAAACCCTTTGAAGTGATTTATAGGGACGCTACTCAATTGCATACAATGGACCTCCTGTTTGGTTTGGATGGCTGATTGGTTGACAGCAATGAGTGTGAGCAGTTTCTGCAGTTGAGTGCTCTTCTCTGGGGGCAACATAACGTTTGTGTGTGTCTTTAAATGGGACAAATGATGAATGAAAAATGATGGTGTATAAGATGGCATATTTGTTTTTATACTGTGTATTTGAACATGTATTGCAGTTCTAAAGCATGTCGAGTCATGAAGAAAGTACTGTACTTAAAGCTATACAGTGGCTTTAATCACCTGGACACCTGCATTAAAGTGATACGACGCATAGACAGCCATTATTATGAACCACCGACAATGGATACTTTATTGCTCAGAGTTCCAGCAAGACAGTTGGGACTACTGGCTTTATTTACACCACACCTCATCAAAATATCATTATTGTTTTTTCTTCTCTCACGGTTTGATCCAAACAAGGCTTTGAATTAGGAACCTCCAATCCTCAGTCAACCAGTGACGCTCAAGTGCCCTCATTTCCAGCAATGTGACACTATAAGATAATTGGTGTCTATAAACAAAACCACAGGGTTAGAAATATAGCTTTTAAGTGAAGTGACAATTTGTAAAAATGCTGACTTTTCCACCGCAAACTTTGTGGCAAACCTGAGTTGAGGTAAAGATTAAAGTCCCAGTAGAATGTGGTGAGCGCTATGTAAAATAATTAGGATGTCAAACAGGAGCATGAACAAGAATTATAAAAAGAATGAAAGATGTTTATTTACAAGCTGATAAGAAAGTGATTGATTCAGCGGTTTCACTCCTCAATTACCTCTCTGGTTTATCTTATCGATTTATTCACATCAGAGAAGGAATGCAAAAGTTCTCCATTTACATGGGCTCATTTGTAACTACTGCCATTCTCCTGGCTCTCTTTTAGTTCAAACTGAACTACACTGACACGCTATTCGCCTGTCTTGTCATTTCTATCTTTTTGATGAAATGTGAAAAAGTACTTTTTTTGCCTTTCTATCTTTCAGTATCTATCATATGCCTCCGTAGTACCTCCAAAAACACGCACACAAATTCAAAACAAAGTGCACTTAAATACATAAAACAGCTGAATGTGCATGAGTGCTTATCTTTTCCCCTTCATGGCATTAGGTGTCTATTGTGAAATAGACAAACACTTATTCATCTTGGCTCCCTCCCTTGCTCCTAACTTAAGCACATATTTGCTGATTATACAATTTCAGCCTAGCTCTATATTTACAGTACGCTGAGAGAAAAAAGATAGAGTAGTGACCCAGTGTTAAGAACACAGAGCAAGAGAGAGATTAATTTTTCATTAATACACCAACACAGCTGGTATTTATATTTTTATATAGTTTTAACATAAACAGAACGTTTTCTGAGCAACCTCTGGATTTTGTTAAAAAGGAATGGGAAAAATGTCCTGCTCTCGAACCTGATTCAGTTCCATGTCTTTCTTAAAACGTAAATGTTTAAGAATACTGGGCTGCAGGAAAACAGTTTGCTTGTGTATGTGCCTACATACAGTATGCAAATAAACAAGCAAACAGTTTTTAAACTGAATGGCATGTTTGTGTGTGTGTGTGTGTCTGTGTGTGTGTTGATGATATGCTGTGATGACAAAATGGCAGCCTCATGCATCTCACTGTGAAATTGTCAATCTGGGCAGGGCTGTGCAGGGTGCATAATCTGTAAAAAGGTCTGGCTAGGGGCCATTTCACAGCTGAATATAGTACTACGAGTATATGTGTGGACAATCAATGCATAATATACAGATGATTTCAGCTCACCTATTTATTTCAGCTGTCTCCTCTTGCTGGCCGTTTATGCATTTGCACATAAGTCTCTCACACTCTCACACACACACACACAGACACACACAAGCACATGCCATGATGTTTGGCAAACAGTTTTGTATTATGTTTTGAGAATTACCTCCCGCCATTAAGCAAGCCCAACAAAGTTTTTATTGTTAAGCTAATGGTCCATATGTCTCTGGGAAGGTAGGACAAAACACACAAATTACTTTGGAATTGGTCAATTTGCATCAGCCATCCTGTTTCCAATAACCACCAATTTCATTCCATTTGGAATATGTCAGTAATCCAAAATGCAATATGACTCACATTTCAATACAGATGGCTCCTATCCAAAATGTTCCATGTTGATGGCACCATGCAATCATGAAGGATTTATTTCAAATTAATATAAAAAATTACTCTGTATTTGAAATATACAGTACCATTAAAATAATGGAAATATTCTGGAGCTGTGTCATTATCGCATGCTGTTTTTAATGTTTTCCCCTTTTCCCTTAACTCCCCCTTTAGGTGTTGGAGGTGGTACGGTCCAACTATGACACACTGACCCTGAAGCTGCAGGATGGTCTGGACCAGTTTGAGAGATACTCAGAGCAGCCTAAAGAAGCTGCCTTTTTCAAGGAACTGGTGAGACATTGGTGATTTGTAGTCCTAGTTTTGTAAACCTGAAAACAAGGAAAATATAAATAATTCTATTGCTTTAGCATCACAGACCAAATCAGTTCCACTAAGCAGACCCATTTTTTTTTTTCGACGTTTTGGCCTCATTATTAACCCATGTGATGTCCTTAATAATATCGTATAATAATATCGTATTTGGCCATGGCGCCCTCTGATTGCGTATGATTTTGTGCGTTTTTTTTTTTTATTGGCATTGCTGTGTGAATTTATTTCTTTATTATTTCTGTATGTATTCGGGTTTTTTTGTGCCTTTTAACCCTACTGTTGTCCTTTCAAACTCACACCTTGTTTTGCCAGCAGTGCACATCATATGTGTGTGTAAGCTGTATAATTAGGATTGGCGCCTTCTATCTGCCACAAAGAGCTAGTGTGTTGGGTCATTCTGACCCAGAGGACATCATGAGGGTTAAAACAACATAGACCATGTGGAAACTGGAGTGTGTGTGTGTGTGTTCAGGTGCGCTCCATCAGCCTGAACGTGAGGCGGAATGTCTCTCTGAACACGCTGAGTCGGGACGTCCTGCTCAAAGAGTTCTCCACCATCTCCTGAGGCCGCTCGCCACCTCCTGAATGGACAACGTTGCGTCTCTGTTCCATGTGAACAATGCGCACACACCCAATGCTTACACATGCACACCCAAACTACTACAATCCTCCATCTTTCTCGCCCCCCGTGGTCAAACTTGAAACCGATTGGCTGACTTCGTGCTGGTAACCCAGGCCGCTAACCCCTCCCACATGTCTACAGTGACTGAATTAGCATCAGCTTCTCACACAACACAGACACGTTAAGACGTAACCGCGACTAAAAGCCTGGATGTACATCACTAATGCTTACATTTGACTAGTTCTATGTGAGCTTGTGAGGAATCTACAGTATTGGCAGGACTGTTAAATGGCAAGTGAAATGCTTTTCTTTTACCAGAGCAGTCATTTTATAGTCCATTTATCTTTAACAAAGACCTTTGTGTTTTCCTCCCTAACATTATTACATACTCCTCCCCACAAGGAGAATATTATAACTAACCTTAGTTGTCCAGATGATCAATGTATTATAGTACAAGGTTGCTCTTAGTTATTTCTTGCCATTAGACTTCAGCTCCCGAAACTAACTCAGACTCATGACTTTGGTAATGCTTGTGTTGTATTCTATAAAGATAATGAGTTCTTAAGTAGTCAAAGATCTTTGGGATGTTGTTGGTTTGAAGGATAAAAGTGTGGATGTTACAGTAACAGCCACCCACCCACCCATGAACACAGTATAAATATGCAAGTGTTTTGTATCTATTGTGGGATATAATTCCATGCCTCTCTTTAAACTAAGTATGTGCTGTGAAATAAGACTTTTCTTGTTATTGAAATGCCAATGTGAAGCCCTGATTAATAACGCATAATATTTTACACATGAATCTGTGACCAAGTAACTGATTTGGACATGGCATAGGCTGATGGGGTTCAAATAGCCACTGTGTTATATGGACCTAGGCTGTTATATGTTGGCTAGTTCTTGTGCTACCCATTACCCCATTATGTATGCTCTGTGAATAGCATTTTTATTGTAAAAACAAAACAAAAAACAATCGGGATTGATGCATTGCCATGTTGGACATATAGCCTTGCTCTTTTATTATGACTGGCTAGGGCTAGTTTTGACTGGAAATTGATTTGAATTATGCACGTCTTTTCTAGTAGAGGGGCTCTTTCTTTCTTCTAACTCCTGTAGGTCTATTATTTATGTGTTTTTAAATAAAAGCTGGTTTCCTACTTCTCATACAATAGCTTATATGCCATGGTATTAAAATATAAAAACAGGCCCTAATGTTGTTTTCTGTCTCAACATTTGGTTATGTTTTCTGACTAACATTACATTAATATTTTGAAATGGTATATTCGCCAACATACTGTCAAAACAACTGCATGCATGAACGCATGCACGCTATTTTGAATAATAAATATTGATGTCTTTGATGGCCCCTGTATATTAGTTTACATTTATGGTTATAGCTTACATTTCTGGCTGAGAGGAATGCCCTTCCAGATTCATGCTCTACCAAAACATTGAGTAAGATGGGGTTGAAATTTGTAACTACTAGACAATGCTGCCCTTGGACTGTTTGATAAAAGTTTTGACAGCTCCCCCACACCTCTCTGTAGTTGATCTGCCATTTATATAGTCTCCCTGTTCTTCTGTACTCGTTCAGCTTTCAACTGACTGGCTTCACCTCTCATGTTGTGAAAGCAATTAGCCATCGTCACTGATAAACATATTCAAGACACTGCCTAATGATGTCTACGCCCTCTGGTGTGCACACAACCACAAGGACAAAACTCCTCTGCTTTTGCCAGACTTGTGTGTTGTCTTGATCACACAGGTGTGTACTAAAACAAGGAATGAGTGAAGGTCAAAGCAGAGGACATGGCTGTAGCAGAAGTGAAATAAACTACAGTTAGCATAAACACAGGTGGGCTAAGAGAACGAGAGAAGCCTGTGCTGTGTGGAAACTCATTCAAATGCAACATGAAATGTGTATGGCAGCCCTGCATTGTTAACTCAAACTCACCAGTGCTCTTCTGCAGGAGCGGGTGGGACAAGGGCCTTGTCTCCTTCCCCCAAAATATAAGGGTATTCCAGCTTTTTGGCACATAATACTGTAGGTTCTCTGCCTTGTTATCTGTCACGTTGATTCCTCTTCCAGGAGCGTTTAGAGTATACACTCAGCAAGGAGAAGCAAGGCTAGAATGAGAAGGAGGAGTGGATGCCTAAAAGTACGAAGTCTCGTTGGAACACCGAATCCCCAGCAGCCATTGCTATCTCCTCCACCTGGCTGACTGCGGCTGACGGCGGCGGCCTTACTGTCCACTCTCCCCACCTGATTTGAGGAGCTGCCCAGCCTCTCCATCTGTCACCCTTATACGCCTGCAGCAATCGAACAAAATCAGA
>JAODUG010089272.1:0-12093 GCA_027564795.1 Aphredoderus sayanus
TATCTATCTATCTATCTATCTATATATCTATCTATCTATCTATCTATATATCTATCTATCTATAGTATCTATCTATTTATCTATCTATCTATCTATCTATCTATCTATCTATCTATCTATCTATCTATCTATCTATCTTGGAAATATTAGTGTTAATGTAAAATTGCATCACTATCATCTAACTGCACATATCAGTATTTTGGATCCTGGTTTGCATGGTAGGAGTATTATTCTATGCTCCAAGCTTACCAAGGGAATGTTTTAGACATCAATTAGAAGGCCAGACCTTAGTTAGCTTGTGAAGGCTGGTCTGGTGGTGCTGTAACAGCCATCCTGCCTGACATGTCACTTTTATTCCTTACATTCTTGAAATGAGCCCAGGTGTCCATCTATCCTGTTAATGACAGCGCTGCATCTAAGGAAATGCTCCTTGAGTTCTTCTCAGAACTGGGAAACCCACTTCCCTCTTGTCTAAGAGCTTTTAATGAGGCATTAATATCACTGCCATCCTATCACCAGATAGCACAGTGGATCGTTTGAGATGGAACATGATACACCCTGCTTCACTGAGGCTGAAGGAGATACTTCCTCTACTATTTCTGTTCCATCACAGCCATTTTTCTGCAGCCTCTTTCTTTCCAGCACTCTTTTTGTCCCTTTTTAAAATGTACACCTTTCTTGTTTTATGTATGTAAAGGAGACCAATCTCTCTTTCTCTCTCTGCTCGCTCTTTCATTTTCAGTCACACTGTTTCAAACACATTGACAGGGTTACCAAAGATATCGCAATTTACACACGCCCCTCTGATAAAGCACTCACGGAAGACGGCAAATAGCAAATAGGAAATTTGAATGTCCAGGAAGCGTTTTATCTCACACAGTAGCTCGCACACGCACCTCAGTTACACACACATATATTATTCACCGTATATTGATGAAAAAAAGACAATCATGCAATTTATACCAATAGTGGCTCTGCATATACATGTAGAGAGGGGGGAATGAGCAGGCTGTAAGAAGTGTCACTGACACTCCTTGTCAGCTTAGGAGACCCTTGGTTCCCTACAGACCAGAGAACAGCAGAGAAGCCAAGGTGGTTTGCTGGCAAAAATAAGAGAGATGGAAAATATGGCTGTGTGTGACCTACTTTATAGTCTTCCAGGGTACAGCATTAAAGGTCCTCTATTGTAAAATGTACGTTTTGTGCCGGTTGTGTGCTCAAGTTGTGCTGTCAATGGACCTGAAAGGGCTAGAGAAATGTTTACATCTCACGTGTCATCTAGCCAAAATGAATCTCTGAAATAAGTTATTCTATAAAACTCAAGGTGTGTGATTATATTTAATTATAACCAGTCAAGTTAGGGAACGTTTAAGGGGAAAAAAAAGTAAAACACCAACGGAAAGTTACGGTACATGGGAGTTGCTTCCAAAATGACTGTTGGAAAATGGAATAATGTGGGTGCTTTAAGTCAAGTGCTTTGAAAGACCAATTAATTACAATCTCTATTTAATGGAGTGCACATTCAGCAATCTACTTGACATTTAATAACATTCCCTGTAAATAAATCTTAGTTGTCCGCTTGTGCAAGTTACCTTGATGCTTGAAGTCAATAGATTCATTGCCAGCATTTGGCTAATAAACTTGTATAAAATGGTCGTCTAACTTCAGTTCAGCTAAAATAATATGTGACATGTATTCACGTATTTACTTGTATATTACTTATATATTGAAATATCAGCTGATCTTAACATAACTGAACCAAGTTGAGTTGAATAACTAACCAGTTTTGCGCTTGTGCCGTCTCTATGCAGCCTAGCAAACACGCGCATCACACACACGTACACACGCACGCGCGCACACACACACAAACACCCACACACACGCGCATTAGGTTCCCAGAGGGCTCTATTAGCTGTGATGGGGGACGTAGGCCCTGATACCAACAGCATTCTCAGGAGACAGACCTGTATGAGCAGCAGCTGGCCTTCTGAAATGAAATATTCATCTGTGCTAATCAGAGGTTTGACTATGGCCACTCCTATGTGCACTCCTATGTTCTAAAACACCACATAAATATTTAAGATATTTTACATAAAATAAATATACTGGACCAACATTAAAGCAATGGATGCTGAAGGTTGTGTTACCGAAGCATAATGAATGGCATTTAATAAGGATTTTAATGACATTTGTGTGGTCTCATATACACTATGGGGGACATACGGTATATGGGCCACATACTTTATGCACTGTATGCGGTGCCACAGAGGCTGTCTACATTGCACAATACTGTTTCTATCAGACCTCGCCTCTGAAAAGAAGAGGTCAATTCTCACACTGCACAAGCTTTCTATATTTGCAGTGTGTCTAAACAGAGCCCTATGGGGCCACAGCATGCTACTGTATGTATGGGTGCACAATATGCCCCCCTCCTCCCCTTGCTACTTTCCTCTTCATTGCATCATGCCAGATGTTGCTGGCTATTGTAATGCCGGACCATCATTGTCTCATTACGCGTACAAGTAGAATGATCTTCACTTCGCTGTGTCACTATGGCTGTGTGTGTTCAGCATTGTGTACAGTAGCAATGACTCAACAGTGAAACAACCAGACACCAAGACATTTTTTATAGTAGTCAGCAGTTAACAGATTGGTAAAATAGCTGATCGGATCTCTGCTTCCTTCCTTCCATCGGCCTGTGTGCATTGGCCATCACCGGTACTCTCTTGTCATGTTGTGTGTGCGAATGAGTAGTATAACTACCCGGAATGGCGACTTTGCTGTAATCAAGAACACTTGGTACAAACCCTCCATTCTCACATGAAACAAACCAATAAGCATGGTGGTAATTGTTGCTGTTAGCAGAGTGAGAGCGAGAGAGCGAGAGAGCGAGAGAGCGAGAGAGAGAGAGAGAGAGAGAGAGAGAGAGAGAGAGAGAGAGAGGGAGACAGAGAGACCAGGAGATAGAGGGACATAAATCCAATAAAGTGATGACATTTAGAGTTATTAAATTCTGTAAACATTCCCCAGGTGGTCTGACTGTAATATCCAGTCTTTTGTAAACCCCCACTGCCAGCCTCTACAGTACAACTCCCCCAGTACAGTTTTATGTTCTTCTCCTTTCTGTTTTCCACCTATTTCGCCATGTCTCATTTGTGTTTTTCTTTCCCTGTCTGTTTTACTATAAATGGTTTTGAGGTGAATGTTTGATTTTTCCAGTAGAGTCAGGATTTTTTTTATGTAGTTTGAAGATTTGGTTTTGTATTTAACGTTTTGAGAAAATGGGTGAAGGTTTCAAGAAATATACCTTAGCAATGTAATGTGCAACCGTTAGTTATATTGTTACATGCTTTGTTCATGAATAATAAGTACTACTGTAAGTGTGTTCTTATCTATTCATAATTATAAGAACGCTGTTACTGGTTTACTGCAGGTTCAATACTGTAGCTGTTAGCAAAAGCTTGATTTGTCCTGCTCTCACAAGTGCCCTCTATTTGCATCAAGGACAGAAATTTCCTTTCTCAATAAAATGTTCTGTGTGTGTGCATGCACACAAGTCTGTGCTTGTGTGCATAGCCACAACAGTGTCAAAGTATTTCTGAGTGCGATAAGTGTTCTGTTTGCATTGATGTTTCTTGGATGAGTGTTTTCAATCAGTGTTACGTTTTTTTTATTTTTTATAAACTTCACCTCCAAGGTTAGATCTTCTGGCACAGAGATTTCATCTTACTTCCTACTTGCTGAACTTCCAGAAACAGAGTCATAATATTTGGCGTATGTTTTAGCAGGTTAGCAGTGAACCATGCTGACGTTTCATGCACTGCTTGTGGTTGTGTGAGAGAGATATCTTCTTATATTTCAACCAACTAAAGAACGAATAGAATTATGTACTTATTGCATTCAAATTCCTTCAAAAGCGATATTTAAAATTTGAATATAGTTTTCTAATTAAATGATCTCTCTGTAGAAACAAATGTGTGTTTTTATGTGTGGCTGGCTAATTGCATGCACACCTTAAAATGTTATTGATGTTTTTTATTCTACTGCACAGTTTCTCTTTGTTTTTATGTGTGTGTGCGTACGGTTGTGTGTGTTGGCAGCTGGATGCATGTAGAGTGACAGCCCCTTTTCAAAGTAAATTTTGAAAAACATCGTACATTGATATAATTTATGGTTCATCATGCATAAAAAGCATATCTGCCATAATATATTTTCTCTACAAATAGCTTTCACACTGACTTGATTAATTGCAACATTCATGCCACCTGATAACATTTACATCCAGATGTACACACACACACTTTAGTCACATACGGTTGCAACACATCCTGGCCCCTCATTGCGTGTGCCCTGCCAATAGAAACGATTCAATCACCAGCTTGGTGATGTGCAGCAGTGGTGTCGCCATACTGGTGTAGTTGCCATCGTCGTGTGGTTGACACCTGCGCAACCGGAAGGGGGTCAGGTGGATAGTTAATGCTTTGGCCCCTCCAGGGAAGACTGAGGTTTGGGCCTTCTCCCTCTCTCTCTCTGTCTCTGTCTCTCTCTCTCTCTCTCTCTCTCTCCTCGGGTAATGAGCTCTAATGGATGGGGACCCAGGGCGTGACGGGAATAGCGAGTGGCCCATCAAAGCGATGCCATGCGCAGCCCTTTAAGGGCCTGCTCAGTGTGCATGCAAACACTCATTTACTCATTCATTCAAGTGTTAATGCGCACTGCCGCTATTTGCTCCCGAAGCATTGCTGTCTGCAGCTGGATGGGAAGTGAAGATAAAGGAGTAACTTGTACCATCTAGTATGATTGTGTGATATTGTTTCTGTTTATAAGTATGATAGAACCTCCTGCGGAAATATCTGAGAGGTATTAGCATTATAATTAGCCTCTAATTTTGACTCTAAATCCATAGTTTAGAAAGTACTGCGGCACTTCGAAATGGGAGCACGCGATTCGACGGTGCCCAGGCACACATGCACGCACATGCGCTCGCCCCCTACTACCCGATGTATGTGTGTGTGTGTGTTGCCCTGCCTCCCGGGGGCTAGATATCACCCGCTATTCCTATATTACACACACACACACATTCACACACACACACACATTCACACACACAGTGTGACAGTCCAGATGGTACTCAGTAACTCTTGCAGGCCCAGTAGCACATCACCATAGCGACCACTCTAGAAGCTTTCTGATTACTTCCTCTTCCCTAACAGACCTATGCGGTTTAACCACACGTCTCTCTCTCTCTCTCTCTCTCTCTCTCTCTCTCTCTCTCTCTCTCTCTCTCTCTCTCACTGATTGTTTCAAACACAGATACGGGCTATGTGAGGCTGGTGTGCCAGGTTCTGATGTGTGTTTGAAAGCCAAAAGCAGCAGCGATGGTGTGGGGAGAGAAGATGCATAGTTACTCTCCTTTTTAGGGACTACAGTACATCTGGCTGGTCACACTGGGACTGAGTGAGAGCTTTGAGGAGGGGGCGGTGGGAGAGTCAGGACAGGGGTCAATTGAGGGGAAGAAGCCAGAAATCCTCCTCCAGTGTCGGGTACAAGAAAGGCTTTGACCCCGATGCAGAAAAACATACAAAGAAGCAGACAAGGAAAGCCAAGAGGATATCTGGGAAACTACAAACCCAACCTCCCGAGCTGCCTCGAGCCTTTTATGTTTGATTTGTGAGTCTTCAGACAGCCATGGGGCGAGAGTAGGGGTGCAGACAGCCTGTCGAAAAGACCGGTCGCGAGGAAAATGTCAAATCGGCCCGAGTCAGTGGAGAGAGAAGCCCGGATGATAGCGAGAGGAGAAGGGAGCAAAACTGTGGTCAGAAACGACGAGTCCCAACGGCGGTGATAGCTTGCCAGAAGGACGCTTTGTAAGCTACTGTAGGTTCTGCTCACTACTGTGCTACTGTATGTGTTAAGGGATGTTCCGGTTGGGGGAGGAAAATTGCATATATTGTATAGTCCCAATACAACAGGTTCACTTGGTTCACAAAGCTTGTTTCATGTACAAGGCGGGAGAGAAAGCTAGCAGGTGGCAGGTGTAACTAAAGGCGTTGACGGACAATATGATGGGATCAGCTTGGGGAACAATGCCACAACACACAGGACGACAGAGTCCTCTGTTGGGACTGATGGGGGAAGCTGTGCTACCTTCCCGGCCTGAAGGTTCAGGAGGCTGTCTTTTGTGTGTGTGTGTGTGTGTGTGTGTGTGTCTCAGTAGAGGCTGCAGATATTGTATCCACAGCTAATCCGCTTCTTGACATGAGCATGTGAATGTGGAAGCGTGGGCAGACTTTAGCCCAGTTTTTGAGACTGTTGAGTGGCAGCTCTGCCTCCCTCAGTGCTGGTGTGACGTAGTATATGGAGGCCCACTGTCTCAAAATGGAGAACCCATCATCTATCCTTCTATAGGGTCAAATAAAGGATAGATTGGAGGTAAAAACATACTTATTAATCATGCCACAACAATGTCAAGTATACAGTATGCTCTACTGTATATAGTTTGCTTGCCACAATGTGACACATTTTATTGTCTTGTCCCATACTGGGTTGTATATCGTATTATATCCCCCATATACTTATTTCATTGTTTTCTTCTTTCACTCTGGTAATATACTTCAGTGAATTTATTCAGGCGGTGACAATGCAATTTCCTCATGGGGGGATAATCTTAATCAAAATTTGTATTAAAAAAAACCCAGTATCACTTTTGTGGCAGGTGAGCAATACTTTCTCATTTTAAGACACATATTTTACTTTAAGAAGTGTGAGTGATTGTATCTGAGAAGCAATAAACAGAGCTATAATTTCAAGTTCAGCACTTTATTGCCATGTCAACAAAAGATGATTTGTCTTGAGCAGACTAGGTTGGGGACTGCTTCACTACTTACTTGGGATTACATGTCACATACATCAACCATGGATAATAATAAAAGTCGAAGAGCAATATGCCAAATGCAAAAGAAATACATCTCCTTCATTCAAAATCTTCCTGATTATCTTATACAGTTGCAGCTGTGTGTCTATGTAAATTTCTGTAGCAGCATTGTGAATTGTAAATACACAGACCTACCAATAGTGCGTGAATTGAACAGAATATGTCTCCAGTGGATATTGTTTCTTCCCCATTTTGCTGTTGGCTTATGGTATTTAAATGTTTAAATGAAATTCTCTCTCACTCTTGGTCTGAATTGTTTTTGTACAGTCTGTATTTGGAATGAATTCCACAAGCGGTTTGCACATACTTACAGCAGACAGACATTGAGGGACAGGAAAATATGTGCTATAGCCTCCACGCAGTGGAGCTGGTGCAGTATGACCTAGTTACAGACAAACACTTAAGAAACAGCGTGCAGAGCTGTCTGTTTACTTTGGCCCCGCTCACTGAAGTGCTCACAGCTCTCCCGTTTGCTTATACAGTAGCTCCCCCATGAAACCACACATGCTGCAGCCTTCCCTATGAACTGCCGATAGCTCTGCCATTATATGTTCGCAGGTCCTTTTCAGGTTGTGACCCTTTTATCAGTCCTGTCGCCATATTGTACAGTATGTTAGCTCCTGTACAGTATTTGTATGCCTTCACCAGGTGCCCCTGGTTTGCACCTTTCACATCTATTACTTCCATGTAACTTCTCAACACTGGGTCATGCTCCTGTATCGACACCCCTCGTCCGTCTTGGGTCAACATGGTTGGCGGAGGAACATTGTTTGTGTTGCCTTGTTGTATTTAGTAATCCTTGTCAAGTCCTAGGTTCCTAGGAACCTGATTTATTTGTATATTTTGACAGAAGTCGTAATGGTATCATGTTAAAGAAGGCTAACTTAATGTACAAGGTCTGAAATGTTTACCTTTAGGTGTTAGGTACCGTATGATGGTACTGTACTGTATGTACGGTACTTTATGGTTATGGCATCGGGATAAGGAGTCTTGAGGTTTGACAGGCTTGTATTAGAGTGGAGAGGAATTGTACTCAGCCCATCTGGGATGCTTTTGTTCCTTTGTGTTCCAGGAATGACAGTTCCAGAGTCATATCAGGCATGTAGCCTAAACCCCAACTACTTAACTCATACACATGTTAGAGTACAAGCTGTTAGGACAAAGAAATTATGTCAAGAAACGTCTGAAAGGCTTTATTTTCTGTTCGAACACACAGTGCTTGTAAGGACCGTTATGTCTGGAACGTCTGGGTCAGACGTTCCTTTTGTATTTACAAAAACCCTCTCCAAATGCTTTCTGTGCAGACATTCTGATGACTCACTCTATTATTATTTTTTGGGGTATTTGGCCTTTGTGATGCTTGAAGGCTGACGTACTGTAGTCACAAATCTACTGCACATTTCAGTGGTGCCTGGGACTGGTCGATAAGAAGCACTGTTATAAGGCTAACTGCGAGATTACGCTATAACATTCCTGCAGCTCATTCCATTGCATGGTAATGTATGTTGTGTGTGTGTGTGTGTGTTTCAGGAGTACGGGTGATGTCATGTGCAGTGACATCACTGCGGACGTGCAGTGGGTGCAGGATTAGTGACTGTGGCTCTCTTAACCCCCCCACCTCCCATTCCCCTTCCCAGCCTTATCGGCACGGGGCCTGGCCAGAGCTCATCCTCACCGTGCCAGTTGCCAGCCCGTAAGCTCTCAGAAACAGCTCTCGTCAACCACTCACCCCATCTCCAGTGCCAGTCTACCAATCCCAGCTCCAATTGAGCATGGCAAAGCAGGCTCCCACACACACTCCAGCCCTCCAGCCCTCCAGCCCTCCAGCCCTCCGCTGCTGCACCGGCCATTTGGCCGACATTCCGCTCAGGGCGAGCAAGTCACTTAGCCAAAGCCCTTCAGCTCAGGCCCCGTGTTTACAGTCTGCAGTGTGCAGGCTGTTCTTTGCCCTGGTGTGAACCTTGTGGCCCTGGCTGGCCTGGCCGGTACTGCACTGTAGTGTATATCCCTCCTGTTGTCCTCCAGTTTCCAACGCACTACCGTCTTAAGCCAGCGTACGGCTCCACCTGATTGTGTCTGATTGTGTCCTTCTCTTTAGTGTCAGTGCTGTGTGTATTTATTTATTCATGTATTTGTTTGTGTATGTATTTGTTTATTTTATCGTGCCTTTTAACCCTCCTGTTGTCCTCGGGTTTCAAACGCACACCTTGTTGTGCCAGCAGTGCACATCATCTGTCTGTGTAAGCTGTAGAATTAGGTTTGGCGCCTTCTATCTGCCACCGAGAGGTATTGCGTTGGGTCAGTTTGACCCGGAGGACAACAGGAGTGATATGTAGTGTATACTGTAGTGTATTCTGTAGTCTCTGACGGACAGGCGCAGCACAGCGCACTGTGAGCTGACACTGAGCTGACAGGACAAAGAGTGTGTGTGTGTGAGGGGGTGTTTGGGGGCTAGCAGGGCCAAGTCAGGCTCCACCACACACACTCCCACGCACACACACACACACGCGCGCGTCGGCATTCACAGACTCCTCCCCTGTGTGGGGGTTGGGGGCGGACGGGCGGTGCAGTCAATCACTGCCAGTGAAAGGGAAAGTGCAAAGGCTGATTTGCCCCCCCCCCCTTCCCCATCCCCTCCACACACACACCATGCACAGCATTGTCTCGGGGTCCCTGTCCATTTAAGCACGTGCACAGCAAGTGGAGAAAGAACAGGCGAGGGGGAGAAAGAACAGCATCCCAATTCACAGAGAAAGCAGGAAGTAGGGCAGTCCCTCAACAGAGAGAGAGAGAGAGAGGGAGAGAGAACAGGGAGGGAGAGGGAGAGAGGGAAGGGGAGAGAGAGAGAGAGAGAGAGAGAGAACAGGGAGGGAGAGAGAGAGAGAGGGAAGGGGAGAGAGAGAGAGGGTGTGCGAAAAAGGGGAAAATCACTGGAAGAGAGAGTGTTCTCCACCCCTTGCCTTAAAGCAGCAGCACCAGAAAGCAGAGAGAGAGCGAGCGAGAGGGAGAGAGAGGCTGGAATAGAGGCACCGGCACAAGGAAAGGAGGAAAGGAGCAAGCAGCAGTCTGCATTGGCAGCACAAGGGGGGGGTGGTGGAGAGCAGAAGAAGAAAATGGAGCACTGAAGGCACCTCTGCTTCGCACGTCCCCCGATCCCTCCCTCTCTTTGTTTTTGACCCGCTCTCGCTCCACCTCTCTCGGCGTCTCTCGCCCGCCCGCCTGCCTGCGTTCGTTGTGTGGCGTTCAGACCATGCCGGGTGAGTGTTGCCATGCTTTGCCGCATGTCAGTCAGCATCCTTTGTGCCTGGCTCTGCTTGTCCGTTGCGTGTGTGTGCGTGTGCGTGTGTGTGGCGGGGAGGATGGGATTGGTATTCAGCAGAAATGCGTAGCGTGTCTGTAGGAGATGCCAGTGAGGCCGTGCACTGTGTGCCTCTCCGCTGTGCCTGTCTGCCGTTTCGCTCCTCCCGTCTCTCCGCCGCGTCGGGAGCCGGTTGGGGGGGAGGGGGGGGGGGGTACATTAGCCCTAGCATGGACAGGGCTCACTGCTGTGTGTGTGTGTGTGTGCGTGTGTGTGGTCATGCGTTTTGATTTGTGAGCGATGACCAGCGTCTCACCGGAGGCTTCCCCGGCCCGGCAGGACACAAAGCTGGCCTATAGCGAGAGGAGGGCGTCCAGCTAACACGAATCAGATGACTGGGCCATGCTGTAAGGTCAGCCTACTGATATGGGCTCCGGCCAGGGTGGAGGGAGGCTATTAGCAGTCTGGAGATACACCCCAGGCTTCAAGGACAGGAAGCAAAGGAGAAAGAGTTTGATAGCACTAATAGAGACATCATCCTATAAAAACAGATGAGAGGTTCACTAGTGGTCGATACTGGTACTTCAGAGCCTGTCATATTGTCATACTGCTATATCAGTACTGAGATCATACTATCCTAAGGTTTTGCCATTTATCAGTCATTAGGAATTAGGGGAAAAGTTATCTGAGCCTAATAATAAATGGTTTAATACTGTTATGACACTGTTTCGTACACGGTCTTACTTTAACCTGACGGAGGAAAATACAGTTTTATGTTTAATACATTGTCCTTTTTTTGTATTTTAATACATAGCTTGGTTAGATGTTTGCTCAGCATATAATTAAAAACTGTGATATTTGTTCATTATTGGTTTGAAGGTAGGCTGTTGACAATATTTTAACAGCAACAATCAGCGCAAAGGAAGCCTTGGACAATAGTTCTTAATGGATTATAGATTCTAATTTGATATGAAACATATAAAAAAAAAGGCTATTCAGCCAAATGCAATCTTTGATTCGCTTGCTGCAGAGTGTGCATGGTTTATTTGCTGTTTCATAGTGAGAGAGCTCTGCTCTGCTCCTGCTGTTCGCTCTATGGGATATAAATATGTGCATCTTCTTTATAATGGCTAGATGTACTACAGGTAGGCTATTTGTGTGCTTATGATGTGTGATATTAGTACTGCTAGTGTGTTATGTTACAGTCATCACACACAATAACTGGTGTGCTTGTGAGCTTTTGCTATCTGTTTTCATGTGCATACTGTACATACCCATGTATTATTTGTGTCCAAATCATCTATTTAAACTGTAGCTAAGCAATAAGCTACATAAATAGTGACACAGTGAGATACAGCTGTAAGATGTATGCACAGTATTGTGTGTCTGTGTGTGTGTTATGCGTGAATATGTGGAAACAGGCAAAAATGGCAGTAGGGAAGCAAACAAAATGGAATAAAATGAACACATTTGAAGGCCTAAGCCAAGCAATTGTTAATCCAAAGGCAGGCATACTATTTTCAGTTTTTCCTCCAACTATAGCGTGATGTATTTATTTTTAACATAGATTGTCCCTTTGAATACAGCTCTAGCATCAAACATATGTAATGTTAAAACCAGCAAACACGATGGTGATACTGATAAGTTAGTAGAAGTAGCATTAAAACAATCTTAAACAAACATACTGCAGCTTTGAAATCAAATCTAGAACACATAGTTACGCTATATGACCTGGCCTTGTCTTGTGAGTGGTCTCTCTCTCTCGCTTTCTATCTCTCTCTTTCTCTCTCTCTCTTTCTCTTTCTCTCTCGCTCTCTCTCTCTCTCTCTCTCTCTCTCTCTCTCTCTCTCTCTCTCTCTCT
>JAODUG010089283.1:0-12090 GCA_027564795.1 Aphredoderus sayanus
GTATGTATATGTGTGTATGTGTATATATATACATCTACATCTCAGTGCATCAAAGTAGTATACGTTTAGTAGTATGCTGACCATTTTTTCATGTGATTTTCTTGACAGACATTTCTCGTGCTATTGAACTGCTTGACAAGCTCCAAAGAACTGGGGAAGTGCCTCCCCAGAAGCTGCAGGCACTACAGAGGGTTCTACAGAGCGAATTCTGTAATGCTGTTAGAGAAGTGGGTGATATTGCCTCATGTAATAGCTTCTGTATAACAGTATACCATTTTTGGGTTTAGGATTTTATCTTGGAATTCATGTGTTTTCAGGTGTATGAACATGTTTATGAAACAGTGGACATTAACAGCAGCCCCGAAGTCAGGGCCAATGCTACAGCCAAGGTACTGTAGGTCTAACAAAAACCAAAGTGTATCATCTATACCTAGCTTGATTGTAAAGTTGTGTAAATCCTTATCTATTTCAGAATTTGGCGTCAGAAGAAACGTTCAGTAGCATTTAGCATCATAGATTAAAAGCGAAAGTAATGTTTTTTTATACTAACTATTGTATATGTGTATATTTGGCATGGGCATTTAAAATACTTGATCACTTTCAGGCAACTGTAGCTGCTTTTGCAGCAAGCGAAGGGCACTCGCATCCTCGTGTAGTGGAGCTACCCAAGACGGAGGAAGGCTTGGGTTTTAATATAATGGGTGGAAAGGAGCAAAATTCTCCTATTTATATCTCACGGATCATCCCTGGGGGCATTGCTGACCGCCATGGAGGCCTCAAGAGAGGCGATCAACTTCTTTCTGTAAACGGAGTGGTATGTTCCATTCACTTATTAGTTATATTTTCTATTCATTCTAAGTGGGCATCACCATCAGGACAAAGGAAATGGAACTGGAAATGGCAACATCTATTATTCGAGTCATTTCTGTTATGTGTATGTAACATGGTATACTTTTAGTGTATTGCATCACAACATTACATTTGTTCCTTTTTCTCTTTAGAGTGTTGAAGGGGAGCACCATGAGAAAGCTGTGGAACTCCTCAAGGCTGCTCAGGGCACAGTTAAGCTTGTTGTAAGGTACACCCCAAAAGTCCTGGAGGAAATGGAGTCACGCTTTGAGAAAATGAGGTCGGCAAAGCGCCGGCAACAGAACAGCTATCCCCAGTAGTGTTACACCTCACAGAATTGATGCCCAATTTCCCTTGACTCCATTGGTCACGGTCCACTTTATATCATCCCCCAATTTAAAACAAAACAACAGTGACCCAGGTTTAGATTGTAGTCACAAATATTGTTTTGTACCTTGTATTTTTTAAACCACTATTGTTAATGTACTTTTCACTGAACCCACAGCAAACACTAAACTGATTATGTTTCTGTGACATCTTGAATGGTTTTCTTCAGTGCTTTTCAGACCAATAAGAAAGTCAATGTCATGTTAAAGGCGTAGCTATTTTTCCACGGCTATTACAAAGCGCCTCAGGGCAATTTATGCATGTTGTCTAAAATCTAAAACAATCAACTTATTAAATACTTTAGTTTATTTTATGTTTTGCTGTTTTCATTATTTTTTGGGATTTAAAAAGTCAACATCACCTTTATCAGAGATGGCAACATGTTTGTTAAAAAATGTCACAGTGAATAGTAATGACTTACTTGGGTGTTGGGTATGGTTTTCATTACATGTACAAAACTCAAATGTATTTGGTGCTTTTGTGGGCATCTCTTGAAGTAGCACATACAAAATCTTCTTATTTATTGGAAGCTGATCAGAGATTGGATGTCACAACCAGAACATGCAATACAAGAAATATACCTGGTGGCAACATAGCAAAGTTACAAAAGCACGCATGACAAATGGAGTACTTATTTGAATATGTCCAATGTGCACACACATTTCCTATACAGTATAGATTGTCTTTTCCTAGACATCATCTAAATGATTTGAGATAAGACACATATTCAATAATAAGAAATGAGGTACAACCTTTTTGTAAATTACTCAAGATGTCAGTCAATTATTACATTGTTTTTCTTACAACATGTAAAACTTTTAATTATCTTTATTGTCAACATGTAACCATAACTATCCAGCCAACAGGGCATCTTCTGCATATTCTTTGAAATATCAGGACCATATTCAAGCAGGCCAATTATTAGCACCAGTTTGCAGTTTTTAAATGTTTTTGCTCATAGGAGCAATTACTATAAACATACTTGCTTGTATTTAGTTTTTTTTTTTACAGTGTCCAGTAATTGGTAATGTTTATTTTTGTTTTTGTCTTTGGGAATACTTGTCAGCACACGTGTGCTTTATGTCTTGTCAGAAAGTTACACTAATACGAATTACACTAACAAACCATGTGACTGATGCACATTGATTGTATTTGGAAATATTTTTATGGTATAATTTTATCCTAATAGAAAATGCAATCTCAAGTAAAATGTTGAAGGTAAAATGTCTATGCAAGGCAATTTAAAAGGTTTGTTTGCAGTTACACGTTATTTATTAAACGATGCATCATTTAGGACTTAATAATCCTATCTCCACAATTGTCTAATGCTAATAATGAAAATGATTTTGCATACATATATTGTAGTCCAGAGGAAAGACCAGTTTCAGAAAGGAATGGGCCACTTCTTAACAGGTGGATAACATCTAAGATATGTTTTATTTTCCTAAGGAATATCAGAACGACATTACACTTGCTGGTTTAATCGACTACATGATTATAGTGTCATAATAGATTAGGAATGATGCTTGTTTGCAACAAAAAAAAAAGTCTTGGCATTTACAGTTTTCAATGTAATAAGGCAGAATTAGGGACGTATATGAAACACTTCCTATGCACCTAGTTTCCTAAATAAATACAAATAGAACAGTGTTTCATCTTAATTTTCACCTTTACCAATTGCACCTTGCAATTCTAAAGACATGTAAAGTAGAACACAATGTAATGAGAAAACGTTTTAATCATATCACTGCTTAATCTACTGACCCTAATCTGGTTTAATTGTAGATATAATTAAGCACCCTTCATGTTTCTACCAGTTCTTGTTTATATTTCAAAAAGATCAATAGAATATTTTTATAAATGTTTTCTTTTGATATTTATTCCCTTTTTATAAAGTGACTTTCATAAAGATTTTCAAGAATTAATGGTATTCAGTTTGTCTCTGGTCAAAGGCTTTTTGTAAACCATCTCAGAAATCTGTGCTGAATCACTATATAGTCTCTGCTTGTCATATACACTGTCTTACATTAATACAACCATTTTTTAAACTGTTTTATATGAACTGACTTAATTTTTGTTTTGGATACCAAGACCAAACTAAACTTGCAACATTTGTTATAGTTTTTATAATATTTAATGCTGTAGTGCTTTTTCCCACATTACTTGTAGTCTGTATTGTGTGGTTATTTATGTGTTGTCTAATTAACAGTTTCAGTTTTTTAATGTGGAATGTATTAGAATGTAGTGGTGATAATGTAGGTCATATTGGACTGGACACTGCACACAATAAATTAATATTGAAAATAATGTATGTTTGTTTAGTGTCAGTTTTGGAGTGATTGATCTGCTACCTGCTCTGTGCCTTAAATAGAAGGTGGTGTATCCATCCAAAATATTAATGAGATGCACTTCATTATTGCATTATTGTGGTAAGGCCATTGAACTCTGGGTAAGGCTTGTGTTCAGAACAGGGCACAGCTTTTTACTGGCCTTTCATTGGACTACTTCATTTGTGAGATCCAGGCAAACATATGTAGGTCCAAGCCACATTATACACCTAATAATGTCTTGACATTGACATTGGCAAACTTGGCACATTAACCCCTGTGATGTCCTCTGGGTCAGAATGACCCAAATCACTAGCTCTTTGTGGCACATAGAAGGCGCTAAACCTAATTCTACAGTTTACACAGATATATGATTTGCACTGCTGGCTAAACAAGGTGTGTGTTTGAAAAAAGGCACATTAAACAACACAAAAACATAAATAAATAGTTAATAAAGAAATAAATACACTCAGCAATGACAATTGAAAAACACACAAATCATACACAATCAGATGGCACCGCCAGGTGGCCAAATATGAGATTTTTGCGTACATCACGAGGGTTAAGATTATGTAGGTCCAAGCCACCTTAATGTAAAGATGACGAAAGCTCAGCATCAACCAGAGACGTTGTTGCTGAACACTTTAGGGTTGTGGGTAGTGTAGTACTTTTGTGACGGGGAATTGTTTGAATCTTTAAAACAGCTAGGTTGACCATCCAGACTTGGGGCGTCTAGGAGCAGATACAATTGCTTCACAATCTCGTAGCTCGTAGTAAATCTATTCTGCAGTATGGTATAGTATTAATTATAAAAAGTCTCAGTTCAGAATATTGGTATTTTCACTTCCGGAAACACGATGTTGTGCTCTAAATCAAAACGAGTTTATTTTATACGTATTCTATATTTAAAAAAATGAACTTAAAATACTAGGCGACTGAAATAAATAGCCCCGATCCAGACAAAAATATTGTACCCAACATAAAGCACCATAGAATTCTATAGTAAAGCACCCATAATAATATCTAGCTAACACCGCATTTTCAGAGAAGTCCGAATAGAATGAGACGTCTTTCCTTCGTAAAAATATCTTTGGTTGCGCAACCAGTCGAGTTTTTTCTTTCTTCCGTTTCCACCCAGCTATACAACTTCCTTTCTATCCGTGCAAGTCGCACTGTGAACACGCGTTTGACTTCCCAGCTGAAGTGAGTTGCTTTATAAACACTTACAACAAGCCCTTGAGTTGTGGAAACAAGCATCATACCGCATTGAATCACTTAACTTTACCAGAGGGACCTGTCCTACATATATAGTAACCGATAGTAATGTGTATATTATTGTTTAACGTAACTGTTAGCTACGTTAGCATGCTAATTCGGCATACTGAAGCAAATACCCACCACATGGTCTAAAAACACATTCTATATTATTCTTAGCCGTGCGTTTTTGTTTTTATCTACACCGTATTCTTCAAATACTTTAACGTATATGTATTACTGTAACGTGGTTTTCGTGTTTTGTGTTACTGTACAGCACAGTAACGTACTGTGTTAGTAGATGAAGCACACGGTTTGAGTCTATCGACGGAGTTTAAAATGTACTGTTACCTAATCTCCTCAAATACAATTATTGCTATACACGCACACCAATGGGTTACCGTTTGAATATATTGGCGAGCCTCGGAAGGTGTCTATATTTTAAATAAACTTATTTTACTCATCCAAAACCGCCATATCGTCTCTTTTTCTAGAATGCGTTACATCGCTGCTTACCTACTTGCTACACTGGGCGGTAATGCAAACCCCCAGGTCAAAGAAATTAAGAAGATCCTGGATAGCGTTGGCATCGAAATTGATGACACACGCCTGGAGAAGGTATGATTGACAGCTTTGAATGACATATTTTAGACGTTTGGCCATACCTACTATTGGCAGCATTACACGAGAAGTTATGATTGACACTTAAGATTTCTAGATGTCAGCATTATTTTGAAGCACAACATTCCGTTTGCCCACAGGTAATCACTGAGCTTGATGGCAAGAACGTGAATGAGGTCATCGCTCAAGGTGAGTGAGTTGACTAATGTTGTGATAGCCCCATGTCGCTCAAATTTAAATGGATTTAACTTTAGACTTGATTAAATGAAATACAAATCAATTGATGTGAACAATTCTAATATTAAAATAATGCTAAATTGGGATAAGTTTAAGTTTTTATAGGTGTATATGAATGTAAAACATTTATATGCTTTGCAAAAAGCTTTGGTTTCATTAATGTGTTTCCCTAATTGTTTATTTACAATTAGTTTACACATGTATAATATAAAAGCTTATTATAGCATATAAGCTATATGAAGCTGTATTAAGCTATAAGCACACTATATGAAGTTGCTATTCATTATTATTATAGCAAGAGCACACTATATGAAGTTGCTACTCAGCAGTAGAGTAAAATAAAAATTCCTTTACCATTGTCATGGTCATCAGCGATTGCTGATGATTTTAATTCAACCAATATATCTTTCAGTAATCATGGAGCATGCATTCAACAGACAACCTAGTTTAAGGTTGTCTAATACAGTTTTGCACTCTGATTCAGAGAACTGATTTAGCCAGATTTGAAATGGCAGCATAACCGTCATGTGTCATATTTTTATTATTCAAGCTATGTACATGAGAATGGGCTCCTGAGATCAAACCTGCATTTAACACCTGAACACATTAAACAGGGGAGGTCAGAGAAAGGGGTCCCAATAGAACTGCTACTTTAATTATCAACGGAAGATAAGCAAAGCACCAGTTCACACAAAAAAAACACATGGTTACTAGCAATAAGAAAAAAATCCATATATATTTACTAAGATTACAGGCTCTACTTTTCACATGCCTGGCCACTACTTTGGCTTCATACCTGCCTTTTCGTTCCATTTCTTTACAGGCTATGGCAAACTGGCCAGTGTGCCATCAGGTGGTGCTGTAGCAGTAGCCAGCTCTGCAGCTCCAAGCTCAGGAGGAGCTGCTGCCCCTGCTGCAGGTATGCTTGGCCTGTTTGTTGCCACTAAGTGGAATAGATATGAGTATACTGTAGCTTCTTTACACATATTGCTTGGTCGCTGTATTCAGTTTACTGAAATTGAGTTTTATTAAAAGAATCGTATTGAATTTAGAATACTTTTTAGAAACAACTGCTAGTTTGTTCTGCCTCATTGCAGTTAGACCTTAGATAGGATTATCCTAATTTATATGGATTTAATATACAAAAAAAACACTATCGATAACAATATTTAACGGGTTTTGAACAAGAACAAGTTGATTTGGAAAAAATTTCCTTTATTTAATAAATCTTCCATTTTTATGAATATAAAAATAGTAAATTCTTACTGTTAGAAATACTAACAATAAGAAGAAAAAAAAGCAAATACCGATGGATGCATCCCACTCCAGTTGATCAATGTCACCATACAGAAGCTTACTACCAGGCTAATTCTAGTATGACCTTACCAAAACATTCTGGTATATCACATGCTCTAGAATTTGTTCTTCACATGTAGTAACGTAGACAGTCTATTTTGTCACACATTATGTGCTGGTATCAGTCAAACATTTTTATTATACTTATACAGTTACATCCCCACTAATTTACTATTTATGATTCACAAAATATTAGTCTGAACTGTAGTAAACCCCTCTGGTATGGTATAATCATGGAATTAGGTGCCAGGCTATACAGTCCAAGGTCTCTAAATGAAACTAGGTAGTTTGCTCATGTAGGAATATTGTTAAATTCTGTCATGTGTTTTTTTACAGTGGAAGAGAAGAAGGAAGAGAAGAAAGATGAATCTGAGGAATCAGATGACGACATGGGTTTTGGTCTTTTTGACTAAACTTTAAAAGGTTTAATAAAAATCTTTTTTAAAATGCCTGGTTTACATTGTGGTTTCTTTTCAATGCCAGTGATTGTAGCAGAAAACCTGAACCTATGTATCTGACTAAATGCAACAATTGTATATGTATTTATAGGGGAAATGCTGGTAAACAATCTGATACCATAGGATTGTCTTTCATTCATATTGCATAAGCGATATCTGATATGGAGAAACAATTTGTATTTAATAATTTATTTAAATATTTAACTGAGAATACAGAAATTCTAGTGTACATTCTAAAATGAAAAAGGTAAAATGTCAGATGAAATATACTTATGACAAACTTTTGCATAGGTAACGGCATTTTATATGAATTGTAACTTATGATCACACAGACCCAACTTATTATAAATGAATGTACATTGGGCTATATCTGAAAGTCAATAAGGTTTATAATTGTGGAATTGTGAAATTGAGCAGTCCAGATAGTGGTTTCTTACAGACTGTTTGCTGCAGACTACAGATCATCGCTGGTAAGAACCAGCCCATTTGCAATCTGGTTCTCCAAAATCAGTTCTTCGTCATCATCCTCCTAGAAACACACATTATTAGTATCCTTTCCGTCTCTGGGGGAAAAACTTGAATAGATAAGTAAGTGGAGCATGTATTTTCCAACAATGTGTCAATTGCTTCCAGAGCTGTATGTAAACAATGTTTATAATTTATGTCACTTACATCATCTCTCTGCCTGTAATCTTTTTCTGTGCTGCGATAGGACACCACATGTATCAGAGTGTAGATCCTATATAAAAATAAGATCATGTTAAAGCGTTTTTTTAATTTGTCATTGGAATCTCCTAATGCTTAATTTTATAAACATTGTTAAAATCATAAGCCCCCATATTAGGTGCGGACTTCGATATGTGCTTGAGCAGGTTTCTAGAACCCTGCCTGTTTTAAGAACACTATTTTCACTGCTTTGATGGGTGGGACCCCATTTGGTAGGGTCAAGCAAAAGAGCAATTATCTTTATTATCTTCATTTGAAATTCATTTAGGGTTACAGAAAACATTTCAAATTTTTCATACTTTTTGATGTTCATTACTGTTACTTATTCCATGATTACATTATTATTTGTATTATTTTCTTTACAATCTGTTTCCTTGATTATTACCTGTGATACAACATAGCCAGGAACTGGATCACCAGAAGAATAGCAAAGGACAACAGGAACATTAAACTAAGAGGTTCCACCTGTCATTATAATTATGTTTGATGTAGAGATAATATTAATTACAAGATGACAACATCAGAAAGACATTTTCCAAATACTTTCATCAAGACAATGTAGAAGAGGAACATTTTAATTGTATAATTGTTTGATTATGTTTTATAATGCATCAACAGTTAAAAGGCATACTGCATCACTATTGGACGATACAACTTTTTTTTTATATAATATAGGGGAGCTGGGGGAATAGTACATTGTGGTTTATCCTAACCTTGAGGACATCGTCAGATAAAGTTCCATTTGGAAAGTATTTGGGGATCTTGATGCTAATCACTTCAATTCCAATGGCCTGCAGGAAGAAGGTAGCTACTACCCACAGCACATTGACAATAAAATAAAGGAAGACTGCCTGTACAAAGAAGAGACCGTTAGAGATACAGGAGATGAGTAAGCATGCTAAAAAATGAAGTTTAGTATGTTTAAATTATTGTTTCACATGACCTGAATATATCAAGTGTATATTTAACATTTTGGCAAATGCACTTATACATAGCTGACCTTGTTGCGCAGTGATTTTAGTTCTCTTGTAACTTCTTCCTGGTGTGCTTTAGTCTCAGAAATAGGCAGCAGGTAGCGGTCTATTAACTTTCTCCAGAAGTCATATTCGTCCTTAAACACACAATGATATGTTTCTTTGAGCATCCCCAATTATTGATATGGATATTAAATAGCTATTGTACTTTGTATCTGGTGTTATCACAGCAAATGTACATTCTTACATCTTTAAATAGATAATGAAAATGTATATTTGAAAAGGCTAAAATGTGTCTTAAATAAAAACAGATATTGTGATCACAGCTGAGCTCAGATAAGTAATGGTACATGGCAGCTGTTCTTGTAGATGTGTATGTTTGTTATAGAGCCTAAGAAGTTACAATTCCATCTCACCTCATCAAGTTTTTGCACCTGTGGCGCAATAAGAGTTTTTTCAATGGCTCTCTTTACCCTTTTCTCTAATCTCTCCATCCGATTGGTCTTCAGAATACGGCGAGCCTGTGTCATTAATTAGAGACATTCTTAACTTAATTATTAATTCACCCACAGTATTTAGACTAATAGCATTATTCTCATAATTTTTGTTTTACCTGTTCTGTTAGGCTATACTGTAATTCTTCTAGTTGACTGTCTGTCAAAATGTCCTCTGGCCCAACACCAATTAGTTCACCATGGAGCTTATCTGTTAACATCAATACTAGTTCCTCACACACGTCATCCTGTTGTTTGTTGTGGAGTGTGTATCTGCAGATGCAATATGCAGAATAAAACATCTTATCACTCAGCACTACAGATGGTACCATAGGTTACAGCAAAGGCATTTTTCAATATATCTTACATTGGAAATATGACAGAAATCTAACATTTAAATTTATGGTATACTGCTGAATAAACTGAAAATGATACCGAATCTGTTCTTGTAAATTTCTCTTCATATTGGCATAAGTCAGCTTCTTCAGAAACTCTTCTTTCACTGGCTGAACCCAGTCTACACACGCACACACGAACGCACACACACACACACGCACACACGAACACACACGCACACACGCACACACACGCACACACAGGGTTATTCATTAAGGAGGAAAAAACAATTGACTACATTCATATTATACATTTCTACTGTATACAACCTTTTCGAAACATTTAATATGGTCCAACATATTCATTCAGATGAGGAACAAATACATACATACATTATATCAAAGGCAAGTCACATTCTCTTTAAAGGGGTAATCCAAGATTATGTTGCGGCCATTACAGAAGCAATGTCGTTTTGGTATGAAACACGAGAACGTGACCAACCCCTCTCTCATTTGAAAACTCAGTGTGACTACTGTATATAGCACCTGTAGCACTAGCCCACACAGTTGTCAAACTGTTTTCAGACAAAGCTAGTCCTATTGCAGCAGAAAATCTGGAGTGTGACTTTAGCGTTGTGGGAGGTACCATATACACACTGGGTAAAATGTCTAATTTCCCCTTTAAATTTGTATCTCTCTTGGATTTACCACTGGCAGGCACTTCCACTGTCTCCACCAGACTGCTATATGAATGGACATCATCATCATCATCATCATCTTCCTCACTAGATGTGCTCACTGACAGCTTTCCTTTTCCACTGTCGCTGCTTTCACTGTACATGAGGAAATAACAAACATCAAACATCATGAAACAACATCAAAACCATCATCTGTAATATAAACGAACAGATGGATACCTGCTGGAAAATGCCAAGTCCTTCTGCTTTCCTTTTCCACTTTTCTGTCTGTCCTTTGGATTGTTGTTAGCCTCTTGGATAGTGTCCTGTTTTGTGTGAGGTTCCACGGCAGCTGTTTGCAGAGTTACTTCCTGACCAGTGACTAGCTTAGGAGGACTCTGCTGTGTGTTCTGGCCAACCGCTGCAGTGATCTGTTGAATCATCAGGTTCTCGGTTTCCTGGGTAATCTACAAAGCAAAAGAATAGGTTATTGACTTTAACATTCACATGACAAATCTATTTCTGTCTGCATAAGAAAACAAAAACATCCGTTAGTGTAGATGTTGTTCCACACAACTGATCTATTTCCACTTGCTCACTTGCAATGAAAAGTTGCTGCTAGGGAGACCCAAAGCGTGGTCGTTTTAACGCCTAGTGGTTGAATGCATTTCACATTCAACCACTTGTGAATCACAATCTGTGATTCACAAGTAGCAGTGGAAGTCCAGGGTATTTGCAAATTACTACATTTCTTTAGCACAGCACTTTAATAGTACCTGTATCTTCATGTCCCAGCAACAGAGCTGACATTTTCTGTCACACAGAACATTTTGGAATTTCTTCTGTTCCCCTGCAGCCCTTACAGATAGACAGAATGATCTGAAATTAATACAAATCCTTTGTGGTATTTTAAATGACTGTAGTTCTAATGAATGTCATGTTACTTGTTGGATTCTCTGGTGCCCCATGTCACAATGTGCATGTTAACCAATGAGTAGATGGTTAGCAGCAGGTAGCCACTGGGAATACATATGAAGTACATCAAACCATAAACAATCATACCTGGGGGGACACAATAACATAGTATGATGACAACAACATTGTCATTTAGTTTGATATAATATATTAGAATAGAATAGAATCTTACCCATTTCTTCAGGGTGGAGTAACGCTGTTACCGAGTACATTACGGCCATAGAAACCAGGAAGATACCAGTGGGTGTTATGAAGGTTTCTTGCATTACCATGTCACCTAAATGGGGTGTAAAAGTTGAAGTGTAGTGAGTTCGCTATTTTCAAAAGCTTGGCAGAAGCTAAATTTTTTTTAACCCTCGTAATGTACTCCGGGTCAGAATGACCCAAATCACTAGCTCTTTGTGGCAGATAGAAGGCGCT
>JAODUG010089315.1:0-12087 GCA_027564795.1 Aphredoderus sayanus
ACAAGGTGTGAGTTTGAAACCCGAGGACAACAGGAGGGTTAAAAGGCACATAAAACAACATAAATACATAAAGAAATAATTAAGAAATAAATAAATACACACAGCAATGCCAATTGAAAAAGACACAAATCATACACAATCAGATGGTGCCGCCGTGTGGCCAAATACCAGCTTTCTGAGTGCATTACAAGGGTTAACCCCTTGTATGATGTGAAACTATTTCTATAAAGAGAGAGATAAAGAGTTCTAGGCACCTGTAAACCCTTATAAGCCAAAGCTCGTCTGTAGAAGGCCTTTTTATTGGTTGGCTCCAACTGCAGGGCAGAGTCACAGTCACGTTTGGCCTCCTCGTAGCAATTTAGTTTCAGGAAGCAAACCGCTCTAAAACACACACACACACACACACACACACACACACACTTCTTTTTGTTTAGTTGAGCCCTAAAATAACATTTATTTTATACATTATATTATATTTATTACATATTGTTTTTTTCTCTCTCTGTGAATATCTAGTGTCATGACTAAATACACATTCCTATTGTTTAATTCTACATTTAGTGCTTGAATATTTTAACTTTGATCAGAGTGTAATTACTTTGAAAATTGACATTTAATTTCATCTCAACAATGCTGATTTAAAGTGTAACTTATTTGCCTGATCATGTAGTGCCCTCTGCTGTTAATCCAATTAAACTGTGTAGGTGAAATATTATCTAGAATTTACCATTTATTATATACAGTATAACCTAGTCAATTTTGGTCAGATCATGTCAGCACTCAGAATTTAAAATACAGAGCTCCATTGGTACATCATCACAATGCATTTCAAAGTTTTGAGTATTTCCTGTAAATACATAACTTACATTTCAGTTCAAATACACAAATTAGCACATTTTAATGTATTGAATTTCAGTAAAGTATTTAACATCATAAAATGTCGATACCACATATGCACCAAAGACTATAGCAAACATGCAGCATCCAGCCAGTTCAGGATCTTAACTGTTTAGGTCTGTTCCTAACTGTACTGTATGTTCTCGAGAAACTGCCAACCATCCTTAACACAGTAACAATAACACAAATAAAACATCTTGTACTGTTCCTGATATGTACCTGTTGGTGTAGAGGGAACATTCTGTAGGCTTTATTGCAATGCATTCGGTATACTTCACCAGGGCCTCTTGGAACTGGCCTTTCTTAACCAGCTCATTGCCTTCCTGCTTCAGTAATGTGAAGCGGGCCTCTTGTCTCCTGGCTGTTGAGATATAGCATAATTGTAAAAAATACATTTCACAAGGATGTCTCCCAGTTGCAAGGACCAGGGTGTACTCACTGCAAGATATTGGGTTCTCCCCAATTATGCAAAACACTTGCTTGAAATGATATGGCTTCTCCTGTGATCAGTGGTTATATTGTAAGTAGAGGAAGAGAATTTGAGAATGTTACATTGTCATCAGCAATCAATACATCTTTCAGGCTGTGACAAGCAGTCTGAATACACCCGAGTTCTTGGCAGAATCTTGTGTGACAAAAGCTACTGCATGAACACACACACACACACACACACACACACACACACACACACACACACACACACATACTGTATGTATCTGCAGATAGTGCTAGTTTAACCACAAAGGTTAAATACAATCATTCATTGTATTTGTATGTAGTCACAGCACCCAGGAGTGCAACAGTTTGCTTGTGCAACAGCCGTGTGCTATTTGGAGATAAGCTGGGCTCTATCTGCCTACAGTGATTCTTTGGGGACAAAATAGCAAAACAAGTCAGTTGAATTTGTGTGGATGGTTTTGCTTAACCTCAGCATTTCCAGATTCCCTGCCTTTATGTAGCCTTTATTTTTAACCCTTAATACTCACATTTGTGACATATGACAAGGTCTAGCAAGGTCAAATGAAACTAAGACATTCTCGTGGCTATGTCCGCGTGTGGTATCTGTGCACAAACCTCTACAGCTCATAATTTATATACATATTCACGTCATTAACATAGCTAGTTCTATGCTTTCTACACGGCACATTTACTATTATCCTTAACATCCTTAACAAGTGTGCGCGCACCCACACACACACACTTGTTTACATGTGCGTGGGTGCGCACAGAGAGCTTTTCTGTCTGTACGAAACCTGACCTGGATTGTTCCATTACAGCAGCTGTAGTCTGTGTAGATCACCTTTCCCTTTGCATTATTGATACTCCACCTCTCCACACACACACACACACACACACACACACACACACCCCGTTCAGCAGGAAAGCCTCCACCCATTTACACACTGATTCTTCAGCTGAGCGTTTCAGCCTCTGAAGCTAAGCTATAATTGCTCTGTGTCACACACACACAAAGCTGATGTCACCGACCTTCCTCGTGCGCAGCCCTGGCAGCCCGTGCCTGGCTGACCTCGGCGCTGACAGGCTTCTCTCTGTGGCGCTGCTGTACGGACAGCGGTACCTGGGGAATCTCCGGAAGCTTCTCTCTCCACCCGGGCCCATCCTCCTCGATCAGCATTTTGGTGATCCTATAGCCAAACAATGACATTCAGACTGTCAGGAGAAGTCCTCTCCTCCCCCAGGACAAGCTTTACAACTATTGCTTTGGCCCTTTTTTTATTGTCTTTGACAGGTATGGTGCAAAAATGTAGTTTTGGGGAACAAATGTACAACTTCTGTAAATATCTTCCTCACAAGGAGAAGTTAGGGTTCAGATAGTACATTGTTGCATCTGATTAGTTCATCAATCTTTGAGAGTGTGAATGTTATCCCAAGGTGTAACATGTGGATAGCTGTCTGCATGGGTGCAATAAGAATTTAACAAAATTAGACTGACAAAATGTTTTCCATCTGCACCTTTCAAAAGGTGCAATAAGATGCTTTCTCCTCCAAGAGCGGTTTTTAGAATGAACATGACAAGCCTTCACTAGCTGTTGTTAGGTGTTCTGCTCACCTGTGTACACTGTCATGTGCTGACTGGACCCCAGTATCTATCTGTAGCACGGTCTTATAATCCACATAGGCCTTCCTGTAGCGCTCCAGTGACTCATAGGCTGTGGCCCTGCGCAACAGGGGCTTTAGGGAAAAGGGCTGCAGCTCCAGAGCCCTAAGAGGATCAGAGAGAGAGAGAGACACAGAGAGAGACAAAGAGAGAGAGAGAGAGAGAGAGAGTGAGAGCGAGATTAGCCTTCCTCTTCAGTCTCTCAAGTATGATACCAGGGTACCAGGGTAATCTACAACTGTCCATTCATTAACTCGTTACATGTATATTTGTGCTCGGCTGATTGCTCAAGTGTCTACGCTGAGATTGCCCTCTCATAGCACTCCCCTCAGTCCACAACCCACTATGAACACTTCTACTTGCCTGGTTGCATCACAACAACACATCATGGTTGTGTGTGTCAATCATAGTTGGTGAAAGAACTGAGTCATGTTCTTTTGTCCAAATCAAGAATATAATATAGTGCACTCAAATATTTGTCCACCTAGAGCAGTGCTATTCAATTCCGTTCCCTGGAGGGCCACTGCCCTGCATGTTTTAGATGTCTCCCTGCCCCAACACACCTGATTCTGAATGGGCCATTAGGGCAGTGGCCCTCCAAGACTGTAATTGGATAGCACTGACCTATAGCATCCCACAATACGCTAGTACTACTAAAGTTAGGGCACACACCTATGCTATAACAAAGGTTGTGCCTCCCAGAATGCATTGCAATGATGGATGTTTTTTAAATTCAATGCAAGTTTGAGTCTGATCATGATGAATTAAATTAATGTAGAGTCAACCTCTCATCGCATCATGAGAGTCACAGTGTTTTGAGAACAGTCCAGGTCCTTTAATTCAATCATTAGGTTACATAACTTCCTTAGACACTGTAGTGATTCACTGACAATGACGGATGGACTCGAGACACTTATAACTTCTGATAATGTATTTATATACTTTCTCATAGTCTGCAATGTCTGCATTTAAAAGCAGTTAGACATAATGACTCTAACATCATCACCCCAAGGACATTATAGGATTATTACAGACTTCATGCAATTACTACTGAAATGCCATTTTCCATAGATATTATGCAATTTGAAAAATATTAACCCCTTCAAATGTTCTATTGCATTTTATTATGTTATTTACTTATTTAATTGCCATGAATATAACTTTTAACTTAAAAAAAATAAAAGAAAAAAAAGCACACTAACAAAAACACACACACAAAACCACACCCATACCTGTTACAGTCCTGTATACAGTCTGTGCTGTTTCCATCTTTGAGTTTACAGGCAGCTCTGTTAGAGTACAGAATGCAGAGGTCCTCTGCACTATCAATGCCTACAGATGAAAAAAAGACATGACCCAACTCAATACCACATCTTAATATACAGTATGCTGGCCTCAATAAGAGGATTTGCCCAATTGTTGTTTTTGTGTTGCACATGCCTTGTGCGTGTTCTGGCAAATCTGCAAATGCAGCTGAAGACAACAGACAATTAACTGCCTTTTTCACCCACTGCCTCGCTGAATGAGTGAAAACCTGGACAAATCCTCTGGTAGATGGATGGATAGAGCTGCAGTGCTCTCATGTTGTCAGCTCATCTAGGTAAATGTGTTTGGCTTTTCCCCTGCAGCCAATAATACCCTTATAATAGTGTATCATATGTTTGTTTTGGCATTACATTACCATTTAAAAAGATTTATTTTGAATGGAGTGTGTTTATTTTCTTTAGAAATATATTTATGAACTGCAAAAGCTTGACAGTGCCAAGTACTATCTAACTGTTCTAATCTCAAGTGTTTTGTCTCCAATACTGAATAATATAGCCATCCTGCCAGCTACCATAGCCTAGCAGTAAGGAGATAGGATACTGCATGCACCAGTACTGTATATGACTTCAGTACAAGGTAAATATTCTGCGTGTGGCTGGCAGGATCTTACATTGTTATAAGAGTTGATATCGCTGCCAATTACATTGACATATTTATTATGGTAGTTGCTATACTGATGATGGCATAGATAACGCAGTAAGGCATGTATTAAGTACATTCATAATTCACATAGTATACTCTTGATCCTTAAGCCAAATACAACTAAAGTGAACGTAGCCTATGATACAACTAAATATAAGCCTACTAGAAGGCTAGCAGTCTGTTGTCTGTCTAGCAACCATCTTTTAAAGAAATAATTCCTTTATTACAAAGTAAACATGGTACACTACATCTGTAACGACAACTCTGGTTCTGAAAGTGCTGATTCACCTTTAAATGGGATTTATTTTTTACAGCTACACTAAAACGTGCTAAACCTGCTATACTATAATACTATGTAGACCCATGTGTCTCCTCATGTTTAACATACACATCATTAGTTGATAGCTAGATTACATCTGGCAGGGCACCCTACCTGCTTCAGCACATCCATCAATGGCCTGCGTGTATTTCTCCAAGGCATCCCCAAACTGCCCGTGCTTAAAGAGGTGGTTACCCTCATTCTTGAGCCGTGCCAGGTGAGGTGGAAGTGCGCCTGCCGGTGCATCCAGGTAACTGGTGTCCGCAGGAGGGCTACAATGGCTATCCTGTCCCAGTGGAGCGCTCTGTTCTCCCTGAGTACCATTAGCTACAACTGGCCTCTTTTCCTGCGGTCTTTGGGCCCTGCTCCCTGGTGTGTGTTTTGATGTAGTCCCCCCTCCGCCACTACCTGGGGGTTTCTCCTGCGCATTCCCCATAGCTGCCCTCTCTCCGCAGTGGATCTAACCTCACCCTCCTATCTCTCCGCCTTGCAAAGCCTCGGAAGCTTCTCGCTGATTGGAGTATGCCTGTAGGGCACGCCCCCTGATTTCAACGTCAGAGTTTACGCCAACGTAGGGGGAGGTGTTGTAGCATTGCAGTGCTACAGGACACTCACTGATCATAATCTTAGTTTAGCTTTAACAGCAGGATTGGCATATTCCTCTCATTAAATACATTTAAAAAAGTTTTAAACTTAGTAACGTTTTTTCATTGTTTACATTGGTTATCAGTATTTCGTGTTGCCCAGGATTGATTCCTTTTTTATATATATATATAGAGAGAGAGTTTTATTTTTTTATTTTGTTTTCTTTTAATAATTAAAAATGCACCTACAGTATTCTGTAATACTACTGTATATATTTGTCCCTATCAATATTCAAAGTGCAATTTGGTCTGATTTCTGAATATTAATGCAGTCCCTGGCTCCAGTGAATAGATAATGAACACGCTTAACCACTGAGGCAAGACATAACCCCCTCTCCCCTACTACAACAGGAAGACATCTAACAGCATTCTTGGTCAAACCACAGGTCCTTCCCATCAATGAGAACACAATGGTTCTTTTAATTAACATGGCTCTATTCTCTAATCATAATTTAAGATGTTATTTGTGATGATCTAGTAGATAAATAGAATTAGTTAATAATATAATAATAGAGTTGAATAATCAACTTCATCGATTGCCAGGGGTTATTTGTGGTGAAAATAGAAAATGTAGTATTACATTGTTGACAACCAGAAAAGTAATACTTACAAAAAATTTGTGTTTATGACAAATTAAACACTGGATCTTCAAACAAAACAAAACAAAAACAGCAGTTTGAGAATGGATCTACAAAATGTTGATATTTAACATGAATTCAAAACTATGGCCTGTTAAAACTTATGAAATGAGGTTGCACATTTTTTTAGACATACACTACTAATACAGCAAAAAACAATGCCTCATCTTCATCGGGCATCAAATACAACCACTGGAATAAAAGAGTAAAGGAATTATTTGAATCAGTTGAATAATTTTACAAACTGTTATAAAGTTATCAGTGAGGGCTTGTATCCTATATCAACAACCATGTGCCACCTGCTAGCACGTTGTTGTTGTTGTTGTTGTTGTTTCAACACACACACACACACACACACACACACACACACACACACACACACACACACACACACACACACGCATGCACAGCCATCCTCACTTCTGTCTGACCCTAATTCTGCAGACACATTTAGAGTCTCTGAGAAATCAGTTGAAGAATGATCTCCCTCTGCTGGTGGAAAAAGAAAGTGCTTAATGAAGGTTTAAGATACTATTCCCTGCATAATTATGTCTCTAAATGCTCTAATTGATGTATTGTTGGTTAGATTATGGACCCCAAAAATGTTATTTGACAACATGTAATTTTCCTTTCAGTATGGAACTGAAAGAAATCCATATTTAAAGAAAATGAGTTATCACTAGACTACACATAACTGATAAATAGTTTACCATGACATGGTACCATGACTTGGTAAACTCCAGTAAACATAATGAGGCTTTCCCTTATTGGCAAGCACTTTAACATTAAAGAATAAGGATACATCTCTTTGTTCGCTTCTTGTACATGATTCTGTAGCCACACTCTCTGCATCGGATAGGATCACGGGCCTTGATTTCATTTTCAGCATGGCATTCTGTAGAGTTGTTTATTCCACAAAACAAGAAAGCATTTATAAAGCTAAATGTTATAAAATATTATACAAACATACTTTCCAATGCAAGAGCAATACTAAATTTGATTACTCATTTGATGTCAATGTAACAACTCAGTTACATTGACATGTTATATAACCACAAACTAAATTTTAAATTACTGACCAGGTAAAATGTATAATTTACTTTGTGCAATCTAAGAAACCACTGACTCAATTTCTTCTGAGAGTAACACATGAATGGCAATGCAGGGGGACCGAAATGCAACTACGGCCTTTGGGTAACTTTACCTCCGCATATATAGATCATGGGCTGCTGTTTTGGAGGTTGAAGATCTTTCTGAGACTCCATGCCCGACACTAGAATTAAAACAATAAGATAATAAAAAGCTAATAACACATAATTTGTGCTCTTCTCATTGTTAGTATGTCATGTATTCTTGGGAATATGTTAGATACACGTGCCCTTTAATCAACTAAATATGTTAAAAGGAATATTCTAAGTAATGCCATTCTAAGTATTTGGCATACTATTACTGTGTCTAAAAACGTTTGATCACTCGAAATATTATAAGTTAACCATATATTTATAATAGCAACGATATGCTTACAGTAGCTATTAGCACTTTGTTAACGCTATTTCTCAAGGTAGACTAGGTAGCCACGAGACTATTACCAAACTCCAGTAAACAAGATAAAGAAAACTGATTGTATAACATACTTGCAAAACACTACCAGAATGAAGACAGTTCATACGTATTCAAACTTATATAAACGTCTAGCTGTTTATGTTTCCTTGCACCTGAAGCCGCAGCACACACATTTGTACAATTTTCATGGACCTGGCAACAAAACGGCTTGTCATTGGTCAAGCATGTCTGTACTTTGATTGGTTCACCTTATTTCTCATGCGCTTTCATAACGTTTTCTAAATCAATTTGATTAATGTTACAATTAAAACTTACATTTTTATTTACCTTTTGATGTTCTATTGTTTCTAATGTATTTTACATTTTATATGCATTTCTAAGGACAGTTTGTTAACATAATTCCTTCTATTGTGCCCCGGCTCCAAAGGGGGCGCACCATATCTAACAGCAACCATTAAGCTGTGGGTTCTACATGAAGAAGACTTAACTGGCCCACTAGTTTTTGACAACAACGACTGAGTCAAGAATGCTCATTCAGTAACAATTTATTTAGCCTGTAACGTTTCACAAAGTGTTGAGCTCTGTTGTTGAATTACGATGGAGCCTTCGGCGCCGAAAAGGTATATTTATGTCTGCTTACTTACCGGGTAACTTGATATAAACTATCGTTAAAGATCGACTAGTTCGTTCTCTCGCGAGCTAATGGTTGTTAGCTAAACTAGCTATTGTGTCTAAACTGGCACAAATGTGTGCCTCAACAGCAACTTGTGCTTTTCGCTCTACGATCTAATATCATTTTTTTTCTGCTTAAAATGTAATCATGTGCCCTGTAATATATTACCCAAAATGTAATAGTTCCAGGGGCCTTGTCGTTTGTTATCAATTTTAATTTTAATATATGTTTTTGTGCTTATTTTCATTTGAGTTAACAGTTCACAGCCATATGGTGTGCTAGGATTACTGTTATACATATACAAAGTCATGTCTTTGAGAAAAGTACTACAATACTGCCAGGAAACTGATTCGGTTTAAACATAACTGAGACCATTTGCATGATTTATTGATTTGTCTTCTCTGTTTCCAATCGGGTGTCTTTAGATTGAGCTAAATAGACTTCATTTTTTTTCACAGCAAACTGAAAAAACTAAGTGAGGACAGTCTGACTAAACAGCCAGAGGAAGTGTTTGATGTGCTGGAAAAGCTGGGTGAAGGGTAAGACTGTTTCTCCTTGTCTGACTCTTCATACAATAATGTACTTAAGTGACACACTGGTTCATTGAATGGTATATGTTTACAGTTGATTATATGAATGCCATTGTCTACCAATCTGCTCTATCATTTGTAACACCCACTACACTGTTACTGCTACACTAACTTTAGTTAGTCTTGGTATTCAGGTTGAAGTTAGTGTTTAAATTGGTTTCCTCACATGTGGTGTGTGGAACACGTGTCAACCTGCATTACTGTGCATTTAGCTCATATGGCAGCGTATACAAGGCTATCCATAAGGAGTCCGGCCAGGTAGTGGCCATCAAGCAGGTTCCTGTGGAGTCAGACCTGCAGGAGATCATCAAGGAGATCTCCATCATGCAACAGTGTGACAGGTAAACATGTGCTTTCTGCTGAAGCAAACTCGGCCTTAAGTGTTTTTCTCACTTCTCCTATTTATGTAAGAAACGGAACTCGTCGTGTCACCAGTGCAGGCATGATACATATGCGGTTAATTTTATCCATGTGCTGCTTCCTTCTAGTCCTTATGTGGTGAAGTACTATGGCAGCTACTTCAAGAACACAGACCTGTGGATTGTCATGGAATACTGTGGTGCCGGCTCTGTGTCTGACATCATCAGACTGCGTAGCAAAACAGTAGGTTATTTTTTATGGTTCCCCTTCTTTTTTTCTTTTCTGTGCTCTGCTGTGCCTTACCACATAAATCAATACTTACTCTGACCATAGCTAACTGAGGATGAGATTGCCACCATCCTCAAGTCCACACTGAAGGGTCTGGAGTACCTGCACTTTATGAGGAAAATCCACAGGGACATCAAAGCAGGCAACATCCTGCTCAACACAGAAGGACATGCCAAACTAGCTGACTTTGGAGTAGCTGGACAATTAACGGTAACACTTCTAATTCTGCACTTGGGGAATGTTTTTTGCAATTAGGTTTTAGTATACAACATTTTGTGGTCTAAATTAATGTATTCAGTCAATTGTTATACCAAATTCTCTTTCTGTGATAACATTCTCTAGTTTACTGCTAATTCTGAAGCGTATTTTAATAATGGGGTTTAATTGGCTGTGTGATGGCTTCCATCGTTTCTGTTTGGCCTTAAGGACACAATGGCAAAGAGGAACACTGTGATTGGAACACCTTTCTGGATGGCACCAGAAGTGATCCAGGAGATTGGCTACAACTGTGTGGCAGATATCTGGTCATTGGGAATCACATCCATAGAGATGGCTGAGGGCAAGCCCCCGTACGCAGACATCCACCCCATGAGAGTGAGTCTAACTTTGGGCAGGAATAATAGTGGTCAAAGATATGGCTGGGTTTGCCAATGATTAGGCTTTAGGTTTAGGTTTAAATCAACATTTGTTTCTCTGTTTCTACTAGGCTATCTTCATGATTCCCACCAACCCTCCTCCAACATTTAGAAAACCTGAGCTCTGGACGGACGAGTTCACAGACTTTGTTAAGAAGTGTTTGGTGAAAAATCCTGAACAGAGAGCAACTGCCACTCAGCTTCTACAGGTTGGAATAGAGGCATACTTTAGTATTTGCATGCTTAGCTTTTTATTATTCACACACACAGCAGTATTAACCTTTACCTGACTCATCATTTTCTTATCTGATCTCATTTTTTTAAGGTGAATTAATCAACTGTTTAGCTCTTCTGGGCTAAATTAGTTTGAGTTTATTTGAACACAATCTTAATCCTATTTATTGGTGAAATCTAGCATGCCCACTTTCTAATGAAAGGGACACTGAAATTATTGCTACTCTAAGGATGTACATTCAAACTTATTTTGTTAGAATAATTTCTTAAGTTCTAGATGGGTTTGTTTGCCAGAGGTTATGAATAATGAATCACGAGTTTTCTATTGAATGCATAGAAATTGATCTTCATGGACCATGCTTGTTATTGCAAAAACATGTGAAGACAGTTCCCAGCTCTAACTACTAATGCATCCATCCAGCACCCATTTATCAGCCAGGCCAAGCCAGTGACCATCCTGAGAGACCTCATCACTGAGGCCATGGAGATGAAGGCCAAGAGACAACAGGAGCAACAGAGAGAACTAGAGGAGGAGGATGAAAACTCAGTATGTATGCCAGCATGGCACCAACAATGTTCTTAAAGTCTATAGATGTTTAAACCTAATTAACAAAATGAATGAGTTTATATCTGTAGAGTTCTACAGATATTTTCTATTAGCCTTTTAAAATGGCCACTTTTAAATTAAAACATGCCCATTTAGTTATTATTTGGGTGAGTAATCCCTCTGAATAACAGTTGAAGCTGAAGAGTAATAAAGTAATGTAATCATGATATTCACTACAAATGTAAGAGTCTACATAGACCAACTGAACAGATGTATAGCTGTAAATGTTGTAGTATATTAGTCAATGGCTACATTTACAGCATTTACAAAATTATTTAACAATGCATACATGGCATTTCAATTAATCTTCAAGCCGTTTTTAAATGTCTTAATTTTGTGTTCAGTGAAACAAACATAACTGTAAAACAAAAAACAGCTGCTGTACACTGCTACGTATAATCTTCTTGCATACCTAGCATATCATTACCTGTACCACCTCACACTCATTTAATTGTCTAACAAAGGACTTGTCTAGATTAACCCTCGTAATGTACTCATAATATAGTATTTAGCCACACGGCGGCGCCATCTGATTGTGTATGATTTGTGTGT
>JAODUG010089326.1:0-10248 GCA_027564795.1 Aphredoderus sayanus
ACATCAGCACACTATATCATAGTAACATGCAAGCACACTGCTAAGAAAACCAGTTAATCAGTGTAAATGAACATGTCTGTCTATCATTTACTTTCAACGTACTTTTGTCCAAAATGTTTTCTGTTTGGACATGATTATTAACACTTACCAGTGAGGCCACAGTGTATTTTAGGCACTGTGTGTTATCGTCCAGGGACAGCATACTGTAGGTCTCTGGAGGATTTTCATGGTTCCATTCATGGTTCCAGGCAATACCCCGGAACTAAGTCGTAGCATCACATTTGATCATATCTTTTTGGTGTTCAAGCCCCTATGTGAACCAGGAAATATCTCAACCTTCAGCCAGCTTCTGTGTGTTAAGCTATTTTTAATATCTGTTGTAGTTCGATAGAGAAAGACAATGCAATGGAAAGACAATATGACAAACAGGGATCATTTCATTATTTTGTATTTTAATACTGTACTGACCAGGCTTTGGTCAGTACACACCTCACATCTTTATTTACATCGAGTTAAAATGTTGTGGTAAAAGATGATAAAGGATAGAATAAAAATAATGTATAGTCATATGCACTCATAGTACTGTACATCATAGTACATTGCTCTTCAGACTATTACATGTTTTTTTTGTTGAAGGCCAGACCAATATAATTATATTTTAGTAAATGTTTGCACTGTACAATAATTTACCATTACAAACATGTGTGATTTAGATTGATTTTAGTTAGCAATTTTGTATAATGTTGTATTCCACATATGTTTTTGGACATTTTCCTCTTTCATCAGTCTTATTGTGATAATGTGTGAATCTCCCTCTAGCCCTCCTATTTTGTTCGGGTCAATTTTGACCAGTTTTCAAGTTAAAATGTGTCAATCAAAACAAGGCTTCATTACTTCCTCAACAATGGCCTAATGAATGCAATAAAACACATTTTCATAAAAAAACGTACATCTGTGGTGTTACGGGTCAAATTTGACCTGGTAGTAATTCCCGGTAGTGTAGGTTTTTTATGCAGAGGAATCCATAATACATTTTGCCAAACTATCAAGTATCGAGCAATGACACCAAAACTAAAATAATTTTAATAAAACTTTCTAATAATAGTATAATAATATTGTTTACAAATATTTTAATTATATATCACATGCAAATATGATCCTACACACACACACACACAACCCCACGCTTTTTTTTCAATCACACATACTGTACTACACACGGATTCACCTATATATCGTCCGTATAATGGTATCGGCCGATATTCAGTTCGTTGACTACAGTTCAGCCTATCAGCAAATAAGAAGACCTTCACCGATGCCTGTTGCCACTGTTTATCTTTGATAAATCAAGCTCTAGCATTGGAGAAGATCCAATAGGTACTATGATACCACCCGTAACAGCAACTGACTGGACACTGCACGAGCATGGCATAAGAGGGCAATCGGTGTTGTGCACACATGTTTTGTTTTCAAATAAAAGATAAAGAAAATGTTGGGCATTTGGGAGTATTCAGTCAGTATTGGCAAAATATAGTGGTTTTGGGGAATTATATTGGCTTTTCTTATTTTTTCATAGGAAAGAATGCTATCAATTTTAACCCGTAACAAAACAAATGTAACAATAACGCAGACAATATTATGCTCATCATCAACCTCTCATGGTCTAATAATATATTTTCCTGTTCTGCTCAACATTGGAAATAAAATAGATAATATGTGCCTATGTATAACTAAAATCGATTTGTACATTGTTACAAGATAAAAGTCAAGATAAAAGTCATAATTTCATACATAAAAGATCACAGTAAGTATACTTATATTATGGATATGGAAGAATAACAAGTTACCTAGCAGAATACCACATTTTATTGGATGATACATTTTTCTTTACTAATGAATTCAAACACGGATTCAATTTGACCCGCAAACACTAAGGGTGTAAACCCTTTTCGAACACAATAGGAGGGCTAGAAATAACCTGTTTTCAAAGCTCAGAGTATTCGGTGAAATATGATACAGTATATCCTGGCACAAATGTAGGTTGTGTGTAGCATTTATAGACTGCATTTATATGTAAATGGCCTGCATTTATATAACGCTTTTCTAACCTGCCGGCCACTTAAAGTGCTTTACATGAATGCCACACATTCACCATGCACACACACATTCATACACCAATGGTGGTGTCAGCCATGCAAGGACACACCTTAGGGTTAGGTGTCTTGCTCAAGGACACTTCGACACTTGGTGAAGAGTTAGCGGGGTTCTAACCAGCAATCACCTGTCACCCCGCTCTACCCACTGCGCCACTGCTGCCCTAATCATCAAGGCATCAAACATGCTCCCTGTATTCTTTCAGTGTTGGCTAGATACATATAGTAGTGATGTAGCAGTCATTCTGTATGCTACTACTGTATGTAGGATTATTATTTACATATACAGGGTAAATTCAAAATATCACGTTAAAAGACAAACCATGGATGCTGACACAAGCCTATATTACAATATTTAATTTTAATAATTACATTTTATATTGGATTTTTGTTTATTTATTATTACATCAGAGAGGAACACTAACATAAAAAATCATGTCAGAAAGGCAGTCCATGATTTTCTCTTGTCCAGTCTGTTCCTCGATTCCTCCCACTTATTCAGTATCTTAACCTCTGCATTGATGTCCGTGTGAATGAGAATACTGAGCAAGCTTCTTCTAGCCGAAGGCCCATAGTGGTGTGTGCCGTGTTTCCGTAAAGCATTATGCAGTTGTCGCCAGAGGTTTCCAGCTCAATCGCGAAAGTTACATTGCAATGTTTGGGCTCCCAGGCGAGGAGGGGCAATGACAGAGATGATATCTAGTATCTTCCCATTGGCTCTCTATTTTACCATTCTCTGTGCATGCTGAAAAAATAATCTGGTACTTCTACACAGCTCTGGCTCTGTAAATAAAAACACAAGTGTTGGAGACTGCACACTACAACAATACCCTAGCATTTGCAATGTTTTTTCCAGTGTGAGGGGCAGACCTTCTGAGGGAGCACACCATATGGTATTGAAGCAAGAGGTGTTTTTGTTTTGATAGAGTTCAAATCAACAAACGTTCCCCGGAATTACCTACTATATCTTTAAATATAGTTACATAGTGTTTCTTTAAGAAAGTCAATGTGAATCCATCCATCCGTCCATCCAGCCATCCTCAACTGCTTATCCGGAGTCGAGTCACGGACGTAGCAGCTCCAGCAGGGGACCCCAAACTTCCCTATCCAGAGCCACATTAGCCAGCGCTGAATGGGGGATCCCTAGGCTTTCCGAGGCCAGTGTGGAGATATAATTTCTCCACCTAGTCCTGGGTCTTCCCCGAGACCTCCTCGACGTGCCTCTCTAGAGAGGTGCCCAGGGGGCATCCTTACCAGATGCCAGAACCACCTCAACTGGCTCCTTTCAACGTGAAGGAGCAGCGGCTGTACTTCAAGCTCCTCTCGGATAGCCGAGCTTCTCACCTTATCTCTCACGCCATCGGTTTCCTGCTGAGAACCATGGCCTCAGATTTAGAGGTGCTAATCCTAATTCCAGCCACTTCACACTCGGATGCGAACCGATCCAGTGAGTGCTGAAGGTCACGGACCGATGATGCCATCAGGACCACATCAGCTGCAAAAAGCAGAAAACTGATCCCCAGCCCACCGAACCGCAACCCACCACCACTATGCCGCGATATCCTGGCCATGAATATCACAAACAGAATTGGTGACAAAGCACAGCCCTGGTGGAGACCAACACCCACCTGGAACGAGTCTGATGTACTGCAGAGAATCCGGAAACAACTCTCACTTTGGGCATACAGTTATTGGATAGCCCTATGAAGGGAACCCCTCACCCCATACTCTCTCTGCACCTCCCACAGTATCACCGGGGTCCACCACGATGTTCGAGGGTTACCGCCCCTTGAGGCACCTAAAACCTTGAGACCATTGCTTTCCGCCGCAGCTTCAGCAGTGGAGGCTTTGAACATTGTCAACTCAGGTTCAATGTCCCCAACCTCCACAAGGGTGCCAGAAAAGCTTTGCCGCCAAAGTTGTGAGTTCAAGATCTCAAGGACAGGGGCCTCCTCCAGATGTTCCCAGTTCACCCTCATCACCCGCTTGGGCTTACCAGGTCTGGCTAGAGTCTTCCCCCACCCCTTGACCCAACTCACCACCTGATGGTGATCAGTAGACAAGGAGTCAACTCAGTAAGGAGGCAACCCTCTCGTCCACCGGGGTAAACTCCAACATAACAGCTCTCAGCTAACTTTGCGTTGGGAGACCCTACCAGGAGCACAGGACTCCAGACAACACAGCTCTAAGGTTCAACACAGCTCTCCACCACGATAAGGTAATGGCTCCCGGAGATGGTCAATATGAATGAAAGACGTATTTCCTGAAAGAAGTTAGTGGTGGCATAATATGTATATCCATTAGTACTAAGCTATCGGTTTCTTATTGATTAATTTCAATTATTAACTAATATAATGTACCTTGTGCTGTGGTTTTTACTTTAAACTCAACTCTACTTAATCTACTCTTTTGTTCTTAAATATTGGTATGTTTCACATAGAAGATCACAATAGAATGTCTGCCATTGTTTGCCTGAGCGGGGGGAAAAAAACTTTTATACAACAATACCAAAAGTAGATTTGTCCTTTCTTATTATTCAGTGCCCCTATAATTCACTATTTTTGTTCACACTTAAAATTGTATTTTACAGTGCTTGTATTACCCCATACAGCAGATTCTTGTGTAAGCCTGTAATATAGTAAGTGGGTCCCTTAGCGGCCAAACTACACAGAAGCTTAAAACGTCTGTCCATCTGTTTTCACTATGACAGCAGGCTGTTTGTACTCTCCTCTCTCTTCTACAATATTATCATGGTGTCTGGGACAGAGACAGAGATTGCACATAATTGTCCTTTTACAGTGTTAACTGATACAGAGGAAATTAGTTGAGCGACAGTCCGTTTTTATTTACATTTCCACGAGCATGCATATACGGAAGGAATGTTACAGTAAAACACAGAGAGATGGATTATGAGAATGCCATGGGGGTTTAGAGAGCTTTTTGATCTAGTTTAAAACACTCTGGTAACACTTTGGACTAGACTACACATTTATACTGCTCCTGTAAGATTATAGAGTCAACATTTACTGTATACATGTGTATACACATACATTGACACACACATACACTAATCACACACATAAACCACTCAAAGGCATGCACATACACATATCAAACACAATCACCAATCAGAACATCCTATGACTAAAGACATGTAAACTCATTTGAATGGTATAAATAACAACATGTGACTTCCCATCTCAAGGTACACAACTCTCAACTGCTCTCAGCTCCGATCTGAGACACTTCCAGCTGCCTTTCAGCTGGGTAAAAACCTGCAGGTGTACATCTCCCTCCGTTGTGCACAGACATCGTGAGTGCTCCGCGTACCTCAGGGCAAGGCAAACGCTGTTTGTTGACTGTGAAATGTTTTTAGCTGCTGTCAATCCCAAGCTCACTTTTCTCCCACTAGCCAAACAGAGAGGAGAATCTGCCGCTAAAACGGCACAGTAAAAGGGCTCAGGAGAGAGAGAGAAAGAGAGAGAGAGAGAGAGAGAGAGAGAGAGAGAGAGAGAGAGAGATGCTCCTCCATCACATCAGAGATAGAGATGATACACTTTGGAGTACAGTTGTTTTGAGGGCTGTCAATACGAGTGCTCCTCGCTGGAGTGCTAAGGGTCCCTGTTGTCTCTCTGTCAGCTTGCAGGTGATCGAAGGGAAGAATGGCACAATAGTGGATCAATGCAGGCAGCCAATGAGAGGTGACAGTGGCTTATTGAGGGCACTCAGCAGCTGACCTTCAACACCAGCATCCTTCAACACCAAAACGGACCGTCAAGTAGCACGATGGGACTCCCCACCCACTAACCTCTTTACACAGCAATACTCTCAAGCACCCCCCATGGCTGCTCCAGGCCACAGATAAGTGACACATTATGGAGATCGATGTAGTGCACAGCGTTTTGGGCTCTCCTTGAAGTGGTGTCATGGGAGGGAATCCAAACACATTAATTTAACAACAATCTACCTGTGACCTTGAGAAAAACCTCAGGTATCCTCTGAAATGTATTTTATGACACATATATGCAATATAGTATTCTCGTCCACATTCCAAATCAGAGGGTGGAAGTAATGCACCATACACAGTTTTACATGCATTGCTGGGCATCATATATTTCACATCATATACTCACACATATGCCATTAGACAAGGTCACCTGTGAAAATAATCCTGATACAATCTGGCTTGCGTGACTGCACATATATCTGTTCTAGAACTCCAGCTTCCATTAGAAGTCTACACAATAAATTGCTTATGGATAATAACTGAGATCCACTGCATGTAGAAGGTGAAAGATGTTGAAAACTGTTCCACTTTTTTCTCCAAGAGGACTGAGAGCTGGATGAACTTGCCTCCTAATCACCAGCCAGCAAGGGCCAATCACATGTCTGACTGGTGAAGTGTAGTAATTGGAGAGAAGTTGGACATCATCACATCTGATTGGATAGCCTCTCAGCAGCTGTGGGTTAAGGGTGCTCCTGGGGTTAGCCTGGTCAGAGCCAGAGACAGCGAGAGAGGCAGAGAGGGAGATGGAGAAAGGGCCCTTCAATAAACAGGCAGTCTTCTGAGAATCGTGCAGAGGTCTAATAGAGCTTCATCACAGTCTCGGCCGTCAGTTAGTGAAGTGAAACAAGGTCTAACTGGGGGCCTAATGAAGATGGCTTGGCATTGAGCTGTCTAGAAACTGCCTGACTAAAATGGTGAAATTGTCTCCTTTTTTATAATTTGCTTTTATGGAGGATAAAGCTCACTCAAAGCCACAAACGAGCAAAGGTGCACACAACTTGTAACTGAGGAAACTAAAGACATGCACCTTTTTAAGACAACAGTTACTGTTGTCTTAAAGTTACTGTATGACTCTATCCTGCACCCTATCTTTGACTCCATATTTAACCCTCATGATGTTCTATGGGTCAAAATGACCCAATAACTTGCTCTTTGTGGCAAATAGAAGGCGCTAAACCTATTTTCTACAGCTTACACACACATATGATGCGCACTGCTGGCACAACAAGGTTTGAGTTAGAAACCCGAGGACAACAGGAGGTTTAAAACGCCAAAAAAAAACAAGAAAATACATAAAGAACTAATTAATAAATAATTAATAAAGAAATAAATACACACACCAGTGACAATTCAAAAACACACAAAATAAATTATAAAATTAAAGACATCACAAGGGATATACTACTATGTAATGCTCTGAAGGGAGTTTAGACCTTCTCTTGATACCATGGAGGATAATGGTATTTGACCTTGAGCCACTGAAGCAAGGCACTTGATTATTTGTATTTTGGTGTATATCAATCAATCAATCAATCAATCAATCAATCAATCAATCAATCAATCAATATTTATTTATATAGCACTTTTCAAACAAATACATGTCACACAAAGTGCTTCAAACTAAGCATCCGGAGTCCAATCCCCGCTATCCCCGAAACATTAAAACCCCGGGACCCTAGACCGCCTCCCCAACCACTTCAATCTCAGTCAGAAAATGGAAAACTGAAGACACTGAAGGAATGAGCCCACACAACAATAACCACATACTGTTTAACCACTGTTAATGTGAATTTTCCTAACAGTTTACCTTATTAATGAAGTGTGCTGTATCTCTCTCCTCTATAACTGTGTATATAGTTATAGTTAGGTGCATCCCAGGCTATGTGGACCAGGCCGCCCTGACAGGCGACTATGGCATGTGCCACAGAATTCCTGGCCCCCCGGGAATGGGGTCAACATAAGCCCTGTTAATGGAGGTATGTGTATCTGCCTGTATGTCTGTCTGTAGCTCTGACCTTCAACTGGCCCATTGAGCTCACGGCTCAATGGTCTGTAGTAAAGTCATGATTCCTGGGTGAGTCACTATGGAGGGTGAAGCTAAAGGCAGAGAGAGAGAGAGCGTGAGAGAGAGAGAGAGAGAGAGAGAGAGAGAGAGAGGGAGAGAGTGTAAAAGAGTGACTTCCATGTATCGTCCCTCCTTGACCTTGGGGGCTGACAGGGAGAGAAATGCATTTCGAGAGCACACAGGCCACATCATCAGATGTGCAGTCGGACTGATGCACTCATGTACATGAGAATGCACATGCAAACAAAAAGGCAAGCTCAGGCAAAAGGGGCAGTGTGGAGCAACATTTCCCAGATAGCACACACGATAACCACAAAAAATATATATTTTATATATCGGTTCAATATGTTTTGTGGTAGGGTAATAATAGGATCGTGTCAACCGTATCGATAAATTTGTAGCTAGCAGACACAAACATTAATCCTACATGTAGGGTTTTATAATTACACAGCGAGCATGGTGCATGTTCGTATGATCACAGAATGATGTTTCCATACTGCAAAATATAAAACTCTGTAAAACTCAATCAGCATACATTATAGACATACACACGTCAAGCATTTCTGACTGGAAATAGTAACACTCTGGTCTTAAAGTTAAAACTGTAAAATAATATTTTCCTGTGTTTATTTGAAATACATAAACAGTGCTGGTTGCCAGTGTCGCACAGCTGTTAAGAGCGGTGCCCAAACACAAAGACGTACCCACACACATTGGCTCATGAATGGAGACATCATGAGGGTAAAAAACAACAACGTTAACTGCCTTCTCTGACATTGGCCGATGCCCCATGTGCCATTCTGTGGCATCCAACATAATTACAGGGATTTTGTAGGTTGCTTTAGGAATGTAAGGGCCAGATAAAGCCATCATTACACACATATTGTCAGCGCACACCCCCGGCACAGGGCACCATGCAATCACTACAACTCTATTATCTTGCCTTTACATGCCTGTAATTACTTCCCCCCTTGTTACAAATGGGGCATATGTTTCAGGGAAGAATGAAAAGAGAAGGATCACATCAAACCTTACCCTGTCCTATTTCTCAGAGATAGTTTTATGTAGCAGAAGCAGATAAGAGTGCTACAGGGAGGGGCTGTTTCACTGTAGAAGTCTTCACATCACAGCGTTCCCAAGCTTTCTGTCTCTACTTTGTTACACTCAAAACTCCATTTGGTGACCAGAGAGTCCACTAGACAATATACACTGACAATGTGATCTGTAGCAGCTACTGTCCAATATGATGTGATTTGTTTCCAATAAACCCCTCCCTGCTCAAATCTACTGTACAATATGTTTTAGGGTTTATTCTGGAATACATAAAACATAAGGCGGTCACATTTAATTGACAGTGAGAGAAGAGATGAGACAAGACTAATTACCTTCATGGCCTGGCAGTGATATTTTACCAGTAGTACACTACTCTGTCACAGTATTCTATGGGGAAGCACAGGCAGCTGATACAACAGATCTGATACCTCAGTAACAGGCACAATGATGAAGGTAACCAACAGTTATTCATTCTGTTGTTGTAAGCCAAACACAGTGGGCTGAATGCTGCTCTTGTAATACCAACACCATACACACACCCATGTCAGCTTTCCCTCTACAGTACCTCTCTACCTCGCTCTCTCTGTGGCTCTCTTTACTGCAGAACTAGTGGCACACAATAAAAGCCCTAACATTAGGAGTGGAAGGCAGTCAGGTGAAAGAGAGGTGGATTTCCTCTTAAAGCCAAGTTGGAGAATGGAGAGGGGAAGGAATAGAGAGAGAGAGAGAGAGAGAGAGAGAGAGAGAGAGAGAGAGAGAGAGAGAGAGAGAGAGAGGCAGGGGAAAACAAAAGAACAGAGCAGTGAGGGAGGTGTCTGGGGAGGGCAGGTGTGTGCCAGGCTGCTGATTGTCTGAAAGAGCGTGCTCTCTGCTTTGCTTCCCTGTTCAAAGCACTTGAAAGCTCCTCTGAGGTCTAGAGTAGGTGGAAGGAGGCAGGCAGAGAGGCCTGGCCATGGATGGACCCAGACTCTCTCTTCCTCCATCCAGGAGGTGGAACAGTGAGCCTCAGAGGCCCAGAGCTCCAGCCCACCAGCTCAGTGGTAGTTTTTCTTGTGGAAAAGCAAGGAATGGGAACTAGGAGCTGGCCAGCATACTACCCTAAATCCTATGAATTCCCACACCCCACACTGAAATTATGTTTAGTTATTTGAGTTTTACCTCATCCATCTCAGGGTTAAAGTTTATTTTTT
>JAODUG010089337.1:0-12085 GCA_027564795.1 Aphredoderus sayanus
AATACACTCAGCAATGCCAATTGAAAAACACACAAATCATACACAATCAGATGGCGCCGCTGTGTGGCCAAAAACTAGATTTCTGAGTACATTACGAGGGATTTATGTAACGGTCCTGATTTTTTTTTCATTCTGAATGTTTGGAAGGCTGCAGAAAGTCAGCCACAAAAATGAAGAAATAAATAAATACACTATTATAAATGTCTATAAAACTCAAATTAAAATCCTGAAATGCGAGGGACATCAACATTATGATACATGTGCTGTGTCAAATTAAGCTTACTAGGTGTTTCAGGGTGTAATATATCTTGCAGTGATGGATAGATTGTGTCAGAGGTGATTTGTAATTAAGTGTAATGGAATTGTGGTCATTATCCTTCATAGCAACTGGGTGTGGTAAGTGTAGCAATCTATGATTCAGACCTGACTTGATTTATTACTCATGCTTACATTAATCACAATGGGAACTAAAATGCATGATATAATTATTTTCTTAACCATGTGAATTGCTTTCTGACCATGGCATTGTTTTGCGGAGAATGCACAATATAAACGACGTTTCAACGACATTAATAAAAGGAAATTTTGAAATATCTGTAACTGTCATATCTATTGCAATAGAGGATTCATTCATGTCAATTATCTAAAATAGGCACAGTTAACATGGTTAGACTGTCTGCATCCTTAGCCCAACAGCTCTGACCAGCCGGGGATGCAGACTGCGTAGTAAGCAGAGCACCTTTTGACTCGCTACCTTATTGGATAGGGACCGGGGAGACTTGTGTCATACACAGCTGGTCTGACGAGTTTGTGTGTGAGTGAAAGAGATAGACACACACTTCAGCATGAGTAAAGTAAATTCGCCATTTGGTGGATGTCCCTTTTTATCATCTCAACCACACACACACGGCTCATAATCTATTGTCTTATATTTATACTCTGTCTAAGCATGTATATCCATCTCCTCCACTGCACCCCTCTCAGTTACCTTCATGCCGCAGGGTTTAGCCACTTCAAGAAATATTCGATTTTACGGTCGGTGCCAATTGAATATATAATTCTAACCAGTGTGAAGAAGTTGACTCATATATAACAAGATGCATAGGATTAACCATGTCTCTCCTAGTATAGCACAGCTTGGCTTCTATTGAGAGCTTCTAAATTGAGTATAGCAAAATAAAACAATGCAGAGCAAAACCCGGACGGTATCACAAGTCTTATCTTTATACCCACAGGGTCACATACAGGTGAGATTGAGTTGAAGATTTTCCCAGTGATAACAGTAATTCCTCCCTCTATCAAAAGGATTAAATCCTCCAGATTAAAGCCCTAGCATTGGATTGGCTCTCACTTTCTAGAAATCCTAATAACATTGTGAAGTGTGGGTTGTGTCTTTTTTATTGTATCTATGTGATCTATGTGTATTTGTTTATATACAGTCTTGGTCCCATCTATATACAATTGAAATGGTATAATTTGGTGAAGTGCCCATTCAAAAGTATGGAGTGGGGTCCTTTTCTATTCTGCCTGCTGCAGGTACAAAAGGTTCAATTTAAAGGGCTAGATGACCTTTTACGATTAACAGTGATGTCTATGCAACGTAAAAGCATGGAAAAAAGGTCGAAAGAATTAGATTTCTTGAACACAGATGATATCACACTTGAACTCAGTATGGTTTAAGTGGAATTGTGACTTTATAAAAAACAAACCACAAGTCATGACCGCTCCATTTGGGAACAGTTTGATTTATAACTTGGGATTATATTGCAGTTCGACGGAAGACCAGGGGTCATCTTTGACTTCCTCCCACATAAAGACGGAGGACTGGTACTTCCATACACTCCCTTGGATTTATTATGAGGGATTTACATTTTATTTCATGACTTTTACGACCAGTGTGGTTAGGAACCCCTCCTCTCATCTGGTGTTGCTCAGTGAGCCTTGTGGTTTACTGCAGTCACTTAGACCAAGGCCCTCTACTTTACCAGCACATTTCACATGCTAGTTAAAAGTCTGGGAAATTACCGAGGACGGCAGTTGGAAGTGTTTGTGTGTGTGAGTGTGGTAGAGTAATATCTGTGTGAAAGAAAGTCCCCTGTGTGTGTGGTGTCATTCATAACAAAATGAGTTGCGTTGAAATGTACTAAAACCCTTGTGTAGCTTTATAATAGCTTCCTTGACCTCAGTGACTCCAGTCAATTAAGGAGTTCAAGGGAAAGGAGTTCAAGGGAAAGACTATTGGAGAATTAAGAAAATCTAAAATAATCTGAAATAGATTTGTCTGGCAACACAATGCCAGGGTTTCATTTCAAATTAAATCAGATTGAAGTAAGATTGTCAAGTACTTTTAAGACCCTTATTGTCACATTGATAAAGTTAAGATAAATTCCTCTATGAAAATTATTTATTGATGAAAAAATAAACAACTTTCCCACAGTAAGGGCTCCTGGTGTATACAGTTAATTGTAGCTTGTATACATATTGTGACTGTTCTGTCACAATAAAACTATTATAAATATGCACATTACATACAGTGCTATATACACATACATACTGTGAATGCATTGGCATGCATAACATTCCACAAGGGCTCAAATGTAGTAAAACAATGTATGTAATTCCATTAATGCAATTACTAATAATCACTACATATTATTATCAATATCACCCTGGTAAATAATGTAAACACAAACTGTGTGTTGATTATGAGACTACTGATATAATAGTTTGGTAAGTTTTACGTAAACTAATAATTTAAGTAAGGTGCTATTTACATCAATAACACATTTATTTCAATATCAAAATGAAATCATAACAGCTTGATTAAGCATTAAGCTACATACAGTACAGTATACACTCTAGCTTGGTGAACTAGCTTGTTCAGTCTCAGAGATCTAACCTTCTCATGGGGAATCATCTGCTATCAAAGATAGCTGTGTAGACTGCCAAACAATTTAGATTTTAGGCTAATTATGCATTTAGGTGTACATACTGTAGGTTTAATGTTGAGCTGAAGTCTTTGTTGCATAGGTTACGTACAAACATATTCCCCAATACATTTGAATCTTTTTGTGCATTTTGTATGGTGAGCGTACAGTTTGAAATGCTGCTAATAGCCAAGTTAGCAAGCAAACACGCTTGTGGCTGCCTGTCTGTGTAGTGGGAAGCAAGACACAGTGCATAAACACTGTGGCTTCGTCAAAGTATATTATGGCAAAAACAAATAAAGGAGGGCAGACAAACAAGGACATTCTCAGGCTTTTGTATTTGTATAATATTATTGCGAGGGGCACTTTTGATTCATTTGGGGAAAAGGGCAGGGGCTTCAACCCCCAGAGCCCCCTACCTTCCCCCAGAGCTTGCATACTGTGCATGTATGCAGCTAGAGTATGCAGACTACGCATTTGCAGAGTCAGTATACAACTGACAAGGAATAAAGATGTAGCCATAAAGGAGAGATCCATTTGATTGGTTTGCTATATTGATTATAGCAAACCAAACGATCTCCTTAATAATGATCACATCCATCTTCATGTCCGGCTGTCTGCTGCTAAACCAAGTGGTATTCTGAGGGCAGACAACTACTGGGCTTATTATCACTGGCTTTCTTCTAGTTTCCTGCCCTCCCAGCGACCTGAGAATAAGCTCTTGACTTTAAATTAGCAGCCACAATGTGAATGAGACAATCAAGCCTGCAGGCTCTTAATGATACAGTCCAAAAGCCCACGTCATATCTGCTGCTACAGTACTGTCTGTCAGTCTTGCTATGGCTTCCAGGTGGTCTAATTTCAGACTAATGGCTTTCTAGCATTTAAGAGAAGACCCTCTAGCTGTCAATAGATGACAGGATGGTTGGTTAGATGGTTAGTAATTCTTGACATTTTTAATTTGTCATCCATTAGTTTTATTCCACATTAATTGGGCCCTATGAAATTGTGTAGGTCTATTTTAATGTCATGTTGAGTCCATTTTAATGGGGACAGAAAGCAACCCGCAGCAGGGATTGAAACAATCTACTTCATAATGATGTGTTATGATGAGTGCAAATAAAAAGGCTAAAAGCTGTCAATCAGATGTCTGTGTTAGAAAATAAAGTTTCCAGCAAATAAATATGATGGCTGAGGTTGCAATCAGAAGAAAATAGATTTATGTCAAATTATTATAGATGAGAGTTACTTTCAATATATAGTATTGTCTTGTTTGTTGCACTGTGAGTCTACGAGTGTGAATTTATGATGCCATGCTCAGGCAGGAAAGCTTTTAAACTTTAGAACTTTAGAACTATAATAATAATAATAATATGCTCACTGTAGTTTTGTAGTTTTTCTTTCCTGTGAAAAGCTATACTTGGTATATTGCTAGATCTTGTCTGTAGAAGTTGTAAGGGTGATTTTCATATCAATCCCGCCAAGTGAACAGAACCATGTGCTGTACATTTTAGTGCCCATATAATGCCCATTGCCCAAAGCACCATCAACTGCACAGAGACACAAATGCAATAGTTCATGTATAATTCATTTTCAGGTTTTGATGGGACAACATTATCAAGACAAACTCCATCAGTGTGATAAATTCCAGCTGGAAGGAAAGAAGTAAGGAAGGAAGCGATTGTATGCTGTGTACTGTATGTGACTTAACTTAGCACACTGAGGCAATACCTGGCAGTAATCAAGACTTGAGATTGCATGTGGCAAACACCAGTTTGACATGTCAGACATGACTATCAGAATTCAAGTTGTGAAACTTTTTTGTCCAGTGGCAAATACAGTCGGTATTTTACAGCAAATTGGTCTTTGTGAGCCTTGTCTTGAGATGGTTATGTAAGTGAATGCCAAAACATTTGCAGTCAATACTGTGCCCACTCACTATAGAAAGAAAACACATTCTGCACTCTGTAAGGAATGGAAATAGACATATTTTCCCCAAATAAATAATCTCTGAAGACAATTAAAACACTTTTGTGGGTAAACAATTGTGGAACAAATGGAGGGTTGCATGTGAAAGTGATGCTCACATTCCATAAAAGCTAGACACAGCTGCATTCATTAATGTGTGTGTGTGTGTGTGTCTGCACACGCACTTGTGCGAAACTAAGTGTATATGCATATGTGTATCTTAAATGTTGTGTGTGTGTTGGGGTCACACAGTTCACTGTGCAGTCCAAACAGTTCAGATGATCCAAGATAATGCTGTGGAAATGACTTCTGGAAATCACAGCTAATTCCAAGCTTTACAGGCCATAGACAACACAACACTGTTGGAGGTCATGCGTTTGTTGTGTGCAGTCAGCAGGGGCTGTGTGTACAAACAATGTTTGTGTGCCTTTGTGTGTGTTCGTTGTATGGGATTTTGTGCAGTTTCTGTTCTTGCATGTGCTCATGTGTTTTTGTCCAAATAAAAACGCTATTATAACACATTCATTTGGAAAGCCTTGTGTTTTTGTTTGTTTTTTATTTTTATTTGCTTTAGCAATAACATATGCCAAAGCAATTGTTTCTTTCTGGGTCCAAAGAAAGGTTCATAAGAAAAACCTAGCTTAATATGTATGGTTTATGAATAATGTATTTCAGAAAAGTATTTTTCACCAATCCTTTCATTCAAGGTAATATAAAAACGAGATAACACAAGATTCAATTAGATATTAGTAGTTGCACTTCATTTTGATCAGTAAAGTTTGTACAAAATATATATTAGGATATTCAGAGCATGTATTCTGTCAAACAGTTCGTTAAAGGTATTTTAATAACATTCTGTAGATATTTCTGTAGACAAACTTTAGTTTTGAATTAACTCAGAAAGAGGTAGAACACATTGGCCTGGTTGGAGGCCATTAAAAATATTTTTTAGCATACAGATTTAGCATAGACCAGCTGGGATTCCGAACCCAGGCAAATGTCTGTTTCTTACCATAGCCACTAACTACACATCAAACTTATCTTCTACTGTAGCTGTATGGGGACACCGTAATTAGCGCTAAATAGGCCTTTCCATCCAAACCAAATTGGGGTGAAAACAGTTTCCTCTCAGGGTTTTTAAGAACACGGTGACCCTGAAAAACTGGCAGAATACTTTGCTCTAGGCGAACTTTGGTATTTAATTAACAAAGATAGTGTGAGGAAAGACCTTTAAAACAGAATACATTTTTATCTTGCAGCTTTAGGGTACGCCATGGGAGACAGACCCTTTGCCCTAGTGGTGGTGTGGGTAGATGTGTAGTTAATTATTCCACAGGCCTTCCACATTTGAAGTGTGAAGAGCCACCACACTAGAACACTGGAACACTTAAAATATCCTGTTGGGAATTTGGGACTGTGGCCTAAAGAAACATGGTGTACGGAGCCCAAGCGGGCTGCCTACGCCTCCTTTCCTGGATCATGACGGTCCCCTTCTTCCTCTAAAGTGCTTCACAGGAGGAGCTACCCTTTCTGTTGACTTGTAACGCTGTGTGCTGATAAAAAGCTGCCTGTTACTGCAGCCACACAACTCTAACACAAGCCTAGTACTGACATCATTGTAAATGCCAGTGGCATGCGGTGCATAAACCGGCTGACCCTTCAGATTTCATGTTCAGATACCCCCCCCCCCCCATTTTTGTAAAATAAATACTATCAAATACTACCTAAGCCTATTCATGATTGTGATTAATTAATGATTTTCAGAATTAAGCTAGCCTGCTTAGCCTGCTGCACGAGCAATGCAGCGCAACGTAAATCACAATGCAGATCATATGCACGGTTGGGCTGGCGGGGGCTCCCCCACTAGTAAAGCAAACGTCTAATTTCCTGAGTTTTAAGCTCCGCCGGTTATCCGTGGAGACAAAGTTCATCAAAAGGTAGCAAAAAACTTCAGCATCAGGGTTAACGACAACGGCATACAGGCTGCCATAGGCTCGCTGTGTGCAGGTGTGTTCGTACATGGCCAGGCTGTGTGTGAATATACCATCACAAACTATGTAAGTTTACTACCACAGGGATAAAGCCAACGTTTCATTTCCTGTTAGGTTTACCCTACCGCGGAGACAAGACAGAAAAATGGCCGACACTTGTGTGCACCCGGCATCCGGTTTAGCGATAGTCTGCTACAGCATTGCCGTTCACGCGCGTGCGTACATGTAGCCAGGCTACGTAACCCATTCTCCCGGAATTTTGAAGGTGTCAAACTTTGAATCGCGCCTCCTGTGTTGATATTGTCAATTTGATTGGCCAGATATTCTGTCACTTCGCCGATACCAAACCATAGACCAGAGCAACAGCAACCCTTCATATTTTCACGAGAAGGGGTCGTAGGAGGAGCGTACGGCTTACGTCATTAAAATGTGTCATTTTGATTGGCTAACAAAGACTGCAGCTTTCCTCTGACTTTTCCTCTGGAAACGTAACGAGAAAGCAGACTTGAAGCGTATGTTGCCTACTTCAGATAGGCCTATCCATTTAATTAATTATTTGATGTTTATTTGTGAATATATAATGCATGTTTTTGTCCTATAAAAGTGTTTCATGAATTTAAAATAAGAGTTTTCTCATTTTGGTCACCCCTTCTCTGAAGCGGTTGAAGGGCCTGAATGCACGTCACTGGTAAATGCCGTAAGGAGTTGTGATTATTTTTAGACTATTTTGCTACTTTACAGACCCTATATCACTCTCTGGAATCACTCCTGGGTCCTTGTAAACACGATGCCAGGATAGGAGCCTAATTTCAAGTCATTATGATATCCATGCTTAGACATTCTTTGGAAGTATATATATATATATATATATATATATATATATATATATATATATATATATCTCTTTCACTGTGAACTTTCTCAGAGGTCACCTTGAATCTGCAGATGAGTAAATCAGTTAATCAGCCTTGTCATGTGGAAAAGGAGACCTTTGTTTCATGCCACAATACACCCACAATGAACACACTTACACGTAAAGCAGCACACAAACACATGCAACGACATGCAATCCAAGGCACACACATACAAGTTATGAAGGATAGAGTAAGGTATTAAGCATGAATGGTTGCGCTTTCACATGGTGTTTAGAGATGGATGGATCATTCACCACGTAGTAATATGCTAATAACGTTTCAAGTTTCATATTTCATATATAAATAAATAAAGGCCTAATTCATTATTCCTGCATGCTGGTATTTGATTTCCCACATGAATTTGTATATATATTTAAACCTCCTGTTGTCCTCCGGGTCAAACTAACCCAATGCACTAGCTCTTTGTAGCAGATAGAAAGTTCAAATCCAAATTCTACAGCTTACACACACATGATGTGCACTGCTGGCACAACAAGGTGTGTTTGAAATCCGAGGACAACGGGGGTTAAAAGGCACATAAAACAAACAAAATACTGTACATAAAGAAATCATTTATAAATAAATAAATACAGTGTACACACACCAGTGACAGTAAAGGGAACCACACAATCACACATAATCAGATGGTGCTCCCTGGTGGCCCAATACGATATTATAAGGACAGGAGGGTTAAAATATATTATAATACAAGCATGACCAAATCATTTCAATTATTTATTTTTCCTATTCTAGCATGCTCAAGACAAAACAAGAGTGTCTAAAAACTGATAACTAGGGTGTATTGTAATAAGGTATGTAGAAGTGTAGGTGTGATTTATTTTCACTTCTAAATCGCTAGTTATTGTTTGTGAGATGAAAAACTCCCAAACAAAAAAGCTACCAGTGCTTGGGCACTGGTAGCTATCAAACTGTATTGTAACAGGATCAGAGACTGGGTGGGTGGTCAAACAGCGATGACTGTCACGTTGAAGTAACACTCAACATAACCCCGCAGATTGTCACATCCAGCAATTCTTTCTCCGCTAAATATAGACCCATTGAGAGCCTGTTCTGTGAGTCTACAGTACCTTATTGTAACTGGCTCCCTCCATTCCATCAGCTCTATTTAAAACCATATCTGCTAGTAGGACTTATTTCTGTGAAATAATTTCACTGGGGTCCTATTCAGCTTGCTACATGACATGCAATTAGCTCGCTTTAGACACACAAACCCTGTCAGTTCTTATCACCATTAAAGGGCGTTTCTTCAAACTCTCAGGCATTCACCAGGCTAAAATTAGACGCTAAATGAATCAGCATGTTTTAAGACATCGTCATTATTCAACATTTTATTTATAAAATTGTAATGCATGCTAGCTGAACAGAAAATGCATACAAGCCTTAATGTATCAATGGTCCATATAACAAATTAGATTAGGGAAGATTTGTATTGTTCATGATAATTATGTTACAAGATATGTCTGTACTAAATTTTGACAAATACTGAATAGTCCATGACAACAGCTGTCTCCATCAATTCAATTCGCCCAATAATTTTACATAAAGAAAAACATTTAATATTATATATACATTTTTTACAAAACAACCTATAAGAAATGCTATCCATTCTGGACAATATAATTTAGGAGAAAAAAAATGCCTATGTACTCTCCAGCAAATTATGTTATGTCAAATTAATGTCAGACAATTGAAAACATATTTGGAAATACCGCTCACATACCTGTGTGTGTGTGTGTACCATATACAGTAATGTATGTATCTCACATAACTTTTGGTTATCCCATATTCCCTTGCTCAGATGGCTGCGAACATTCACATAGATACAATACACATTTTTCTTTGGACCGGTTCAAAATAAATAGGATTTTTCAGACACAATTGTGAGTTAAAATTGTCATTCATTCATTTCATGTCTTTCAGAGAACCATATCCGTTTTTACACTTTCTCAATTCTTACTTTGATACTTGGATGACGTGATGTCTTTCAAAATGAATTATGTACTGTATCATATACCGTGGACGCAAAATAGATACATTTTTTATAATTTTCCTAAAAGCGAAGTGGTTTCTAAAACATTTTCAGATGTTACTTTACCAGAGGATTCAGGGTCCACAATGTTCGTCAGGGAAATGACATACTGTATGCGGTAGTCTACATGCTCAGCCTTCAAACACAGCGTGACGAACTGGCCTACCTCAGTGTATAGGTGTATAGGTGTATACTGCTATGATTGACTGGCCAATTAAACTCGTGAGAATTAAACATTAAAAAGGTAGTCTGTCGTCTCTTTTCACTACTTTCTTAGCCGTAGCGATAGTAAGCATCGCACTTTGTGCTGCTGTCTTCCATCAGGCACAAAATGGCTTCCTTGTTTGACACATCCTAGGAGGCTAATGTCCGACACTTTTCAGCCGATAGCTTTGTCTTTCTTTCTTTGTCTCTGTGTCACAGCTTGTGTGTGTGTAACTGTGAGTAGCTTGCTGTCAGACCATTATCATATTTCATTCTGTCAACTGTCGCCATCTCCTATCTCTTCCCAGAATGCCTTTGCTTAGATAAATGACTGTGTCAAAAATTATTGGGCGGGGAGCACAAACACGCCAAAAAAAAAAAAAAAAAAAAAAACAGATTGCAAAAAGAAAGTCAGTAAGATAGAAAGAGTATAGGAATAACAAAAAATAGGGAGTAAGACAGGTAATGGCTTGTGAGAATGTAGACAGAAAGATTGAGTAAGCAAAACGCAATTCAAAAAGCAAATGAGGAAGAAAGCGAGAGGGAAGTCAATTAACACCCAAGGCAACATATACAGTATCTGCCAGCCCATCGTCCTTCGACGAGACCAATCATAGTCACAATTCATATGCTTACAGAGAGGAACCATTTGCCTGGAATTGTCAATTATCAACATTGTACCCATTCAGTAATGTGCTCTGCAAATGTCCAGAGGAGAGAGAAGATAAACACGGACAGGAAATGGTTACAAAGAGATGTCACACACATATATATATTTTCCTTAGAGGTTACATACTGTACCTTTGTCATGTCTAGCTTAGCAAATGTAATAGATGATGATTGAGCCTGGAATAAAACAGCTAAGATCCTTGCAATTACAGTATGAAGTGGGTTCCAAACAAGAAAATAATATTCTCTGCTCTCTTGATAATGCCCTCTACTAAGATATATAATTATTCCAGGAGACGATAGCACAACTTGGAGCAAGGCCAGTCAAATGTAGTGTTTCTACAAAAGCGATTCCCCTTTGATAACCCATAACTTTCCATGCACCTCTAAAACACTTCTATGTAAATGAATGTCTTTTTCTGAATCTCCTAGGGCCTTATTTGAACAACCTAAGCACAGTCTAATGTGGCACATGGAGAGCTAAAAGTGGCATGCAACGTTAAAGTGTGGTGGAAACTATAGCCACATCACCAAGCGCATTGTTTCAAATAAGGTCATACTTAGTTCTCTTCATTAATCGTGTGTTTTGGGTGTAACATACAAAAATGTTAAACCCAAAACATAACATTTTGTCTGTGTTGAAGAAATATAACGCATTGGCCTGTGTCCACCAAATGCATTTTTAGTGCTCAAAGTGCCCACAACCTCATTTTCTCTCAAGATACATCTTTCCAAGAAGCGTAGTGTAGCACTTCTGCATTACTTGGTTGAAAACGTCAGCAGTAGGATATTATGGCTATAGAATGGTGCTTATATATTTAGTTATCTTTATAGAGATTCGCTAAAATGATGGAAATAAATGTTGTCCTGTCATTGACAGGATCAGTTTCCCCTCCACCATTGTTGACAGTCTTGTATGTCCCGGCCCCTCCTCTATTTGAATTGGCCAACAAGAGAGACGTGGCACTGAAGAGTCCAGCGTTGTTCTAACAGTTGAACTGTTGTCAACTGATTGTGCGGGAAGCACAGCTCATAAAAACAATGAGCGCCCACGGTATTTCAGCGCCGAGTCATATAAGCGCTGAACACCATACGGTTTGTATTGGATATACTCAGTGCTAACAAAGCCTTTACTGTTCTAAATTAGTCACAATTATATTGTTACTTTTATCATTTCTATTCATGCACACTTCAACAATTGCCTAACCTGTTATGCGACTTTGGCTGGAGATACATGGCGGGGCGGTCTATATCTACAGTACAAATGCATAATGAGGCATAGCCACATATTTGGCCACCTGGCGGCACCATCTGATTGTGTATGATTTGTGTGTTTTTCAATTGTCATTGCTGAGTGTATTT
>JAODUG010089348.1:0-12083 GCA_027564795.1 Aphredoderus sayanus
AGGTTTTCTGTATTTCTACAGGATAAAACAGGATATATATATATATATATATATATATATATTGATTTGTATACACAGAGACCTGGGTCTGATATGCTCCCCAGGTGCAAAGCAGCAAATCAGAGGTTAAATGGCAATCTGGCCCAATGAGAGTGCAGCCGATTGCTTGTGACGACAGGGCTGACTGTAGAATAGGGGGCTCTCTGGTGTTGTGCTGAACGCTGCCTTTCGAACACTGTGCGTTCTCAATTACCCCGATAAATACACAGTACACCGCAGGAGAGGGAGGAGGGGGGAGGAGGAGAGAGGAGAGGAGGGAAGGGAAGGCAAAAGTAGGAGAGAGGGGAGGAGAGGGGAGGGGCGGAGAATAGAGCAATGGGGGAGAGGAGAAGGGGGGAGGGAGAGGGAGATGAGGAAAGGTGAGAAGGGGAGAGAGAAGACTGGATAGGGACACCAGGTGAGACCACATGCTGTCCCCTCTGTCTCCAGGGAGACGTCCCTCTCTCTCCAGCCTAACCCATATGAACACAGTGTTAACGTCAAATATGTTGCTGTATTCTGTTACATGATAATGCCCCCCTTCCTACATAGTATACATATTACTACAGTACTGTCCATATGCTAGTTTAGTAGCACACGCTATACACATACAGGACAGTGTACCACACTAAGCTTTATACTGTATGTTATAGAGGTCATATACAAACAAGCTAGCGTATGCAAAGCATGGTATGTACTGTATGACATTGTACTTAAAAGCAAGAAAGCATTATGAAAACATTGTAGGCTTACATACTGTAACATAGGCAGTATGAAGTCTACAAACTGTATTTACAGTATATTTGTATCCATTACTGCATTTGATAAAGCAGCTTGTGGAGCTCCCAGGGAAACAGATAGCAGAGCAGATAAGGGAGAGAGAGGGAGAGTCACTCTGTATCTCCCTCTACTTGCTTCTCTCTCTCTCTCTCTCTCTCCCTCTCTCTCTCCCTCTCTTTCTCCCTCTCCCTCTCTCTTCCTCCCTCTCCCTCTCTCTTCCTCCCTCTCTCTCTCTTTCTCCCTCTCTCTCTCTCTCTCTCTCTCCCTCTCCCTGCCTCTCTCCCCCCCTCTCTCTCTCTCCTCTCTCCGTGGTCTGTTGTGACTCCACACCCATATTCATGCCCCATGTCACCTGCTCTGTCTGTGTGAAATCTGACAGCTCATCACTCAAACGCCCATCAGCATGTCCCGCCCTGCCGCTCTGCCTTCACACGCACGCGCACGCACGCACGCACGCACGCACACCGAGTGCCCATATACTGTCAAGCTGCTAGGCCGATTGTGGCTGTCATGTCGCGGCATGTATGACCTCTGCGCGTGTAATGAAACACACGTGTCGCCTGCAGGATAGATTCCCGCGGAGGGCAGAAGTGTGTGTGCGCCCGTGTGCGTGCGTGTGCGCGCGTGTGCACGTGTGCGCGCGCATGTATCTTGCGGAAGGGGGTCTAATGTGACGCTCTGAGATAGAGCTAGATTCCTCAATTGCTACCTGCCAAGACAGTAACGAAAACAAAAAGATTAGATTTCGTGCTGCGGTGCTCTCGCACCTTTCTCCCACGTAATTGGATAGTTTAGGCAATATTTCATTTTCAATTGGATAGTTGTCATTTAAGGTGCATATATGCGTGTCTGTGGAGCTCTGGGGGGCTGTGGAGCATCACATATTGTCTTTGGTAGGGAGAATATTTATTTCCTATTGTGGCGGTAGCTAAGGGCTAAGTGAGCACTTCTGCATCATTTTGTCATGCAAGGTGTAATGTGTGTCGGTGTGGGCACGTGGACCAGTGGAGGTCCACACACTGTTTTGTTTTCGCATGCTCTACCATTTGTTTTGCTCTGCAAATCGGTCCGCAAACTCTCCATTGCAATTGATTTGTCGTAGAGGCGTTGTGAACAGGTTTGTTTATTAGAAACACAGCTGCTAACAAAAGATGGGTCCACCTTCAAAAATAAGAACGAGGGTTCTCAATTGTTAACCTTAATTGAAGCAAAATGCACAATTCATTTGTACTGAAATATAAAGATTCTAGGTCATATTGTATGTATGAGTTATATCAGTATATTCTCTTTCTGTGTACTCCATAGACTATCTTCCTCCATTCATTTCATATCTAATTGACCCCTTCTATTCCTCTTTGTTTCTCTCATGACAACCTGTCACACACACACACACACAAACACACACACGCACACAGTCACACACAATCACATAAATACACACTCAGTCATAGGCACAGATACACTGATACACACGCAAGAACCAGAATAGCGTTCCCTCCTTTACTGACAAGTGACATGTTATCAGCCTTCTGACAGCTGTCAATCAAACACAGCAGTGTCTGTGTGTGTGCCTGCGTGTGTGCGTGTGCCTGCGTGTGTGTGTGTGTGTGTGTGTGTGTGTGTTATATCGTGGTGAGTTGACAGGCTTGTGTATATATAGTATAGCCTACAGTACATACCCAGACCTCTGTGTGTCTCCACGTTTATTGTAAGAGGCAGTCTGTCTGCTTTATTGAGGAATACAGCACTAGATAAATATAAAATAAGATCCATATTAATATCATTTGTTTAAGTGGGTTTAATCTCAAAGCTAAATATGATGGAATGTTCTAGATTAATTATATTATTGGTAATGCATTGTACATGAGACACGTTATATTCCTGTGGAAATAGTCCATCTATTTTAGCTAAGTTGTGTTCAGGTCTGTTTGAGCAATATGTATGTTACCAGGCACCGGTGTGTGTATTTACATGTATGTATGTGTGTGTTTGTGTGTGTGTGTGCGTGTTTGTGTGTTTGTGTGTGCATGCACACCAGGGTGACTCACCGGAGCTCTTTGAAGGGCTCGGCTCGGACATGCGGGGTCTCCAGCGAGCTGCTGAACACGGCTCCCTCAGCCCCTGGAAGAACAGAGCAACACATCAGACCTTGGACCCTGGTGTGGGTCGATAAGCCCACCCTGCCCACGCGATCAATGGACAGGATCTGTGAAGCTGGACCGATCCATATTGCTCCGGTTTACTGTGAAACACCCAGCTGGAATATTACTGAGGCGTTTAGCTTTACATTTTATATCAATATAGCAAACAACCCACAACAAAGAGGTTAAAGGTCAAAGAAACATTGTTGTGCTTAAATATAATTATTATATTTTTTTTTTGCCTATGTTGTCACAGTTTCGTTTTCTCTCAGTTTTTCTGTATGTTTTGCATTATGCCTGGGTCATATATGTACAGTAGCTCCACCTCCATATCCTTGGCCCCTCCCCTTTACCAACTACCCATGTCCCAATCAGCTAGAGAATCAGAGAACAGCGAGTTTCTGTTCTCGCTGACTCTCTGTTTCATCTTGCTTTTAGCCATCAAACGAGAGAGTTTGTGTGCCTTGTATTTTGCCCTTGATTGTATCTTGATGTTGCCCTGCCTGTTTTGTTTGCCTTCTCCTTTTGGATTACTTGTTGATGACCATCACCTGTTTTTGTCTTTATTCCTGCCTGCTTGACTAATGTAAAGCAACATTTTGACTTTACTCATTTCAGTAAAGTCAAGACAGTCCCTGTTGTCATCAGTCTTGACCTACTCCTTCCATTTTTACTTCTGAACCAAAGTTATTACCTACATTTTTGTGTTGACTATTGATCTATTGATCCAAACCAGAGAGACCTAGATCTCTTCTTAACCCTCCTTTTGTCCTTAATTATATAGAATTATGCCACCAGAGGGTGCGATCTGATCGTGTATGATTTTGTGTTTTTTAATTGTATATTTATTTATTTATTAATTATTTCTTTATGTATTTGTTTGTTTTTTCAACCTTTTAACCCTCCTGTTGTCCTCGGGTTTCAAACTCACACCTTGTTGTGCCAGCAGTGCACATCATATGTCTGTGTAAGCTGTAACTGAACTGATTTAGTCAGCGTGTTATCTCCAACACCTGTCTGACCTTTACATAGCCTTTATGCAATGCAATAATGATGAAGGAATTTCATGGAGGGCAGGGGAGCGAGCTGTGGCTGAGCAGATGGGGTCACACGTTGCGTTTTCCGGTGAGTGAGGGGTTGGTCACATCCTAGTGCTGTTTTGCAAGAGCGCCGCAAGTTATGATAGGACGATGACATTCGCTGATTATGCAATCAACCGCTGGTACATCCAGTATGCCAAGTCACTGTTTAAACTGTGCTCGTAAGAATACTGTACGTACATCTGCCCTTCAGACACAGAAAGATGAACACTATCTATCTACACTTGCTATCTAAATTGAATAATATAATACATCAAATAACACTTTACAATCAGAATATAATTTCTTGATGACTCACAAATGCTACTGTACATTCTGCTTATATCATTTATAAATTAAAAAGTTAAGTGTATTCACTATAGTGCAGTATCTCGCAAATAACATTAACAAAAAACATTTGAAACAAAATAATATAAGTAAGTCAATGGATGACAGTTCCTGGGTCTTGTTATGTTTTGCGAGACAACAGATCTTGACAGACTCATCAGTCTAATTGGCAGAAAAGATTCCACAGAGGAACCCTGGGTTTAGCCAGCACATTATTTAGCTACTAAAACAAATATGTCAATGCATATGTAGTCAAGGACCACAAGCATAGATTATGCACCCAGCCAGTGCTGGGTGCATAATATTGAATAAAAATCATTTTTAGCCTTTTTTGTGGTAAAAACCTGCGGAGCTGAATAACCACATTTCTTATGCTTGTACGCCTACAATGTACTAAAATGTGCATATCTGCACATCTGTGCAACAGGAAGTGACGAGACTGGGTCAAAACAAACATGAAAGTGACACATTTGTTATTTTAATAATTTTGCCGATGTGGGGCAAATTATTGAGAAGTATGCAGTCTCAACAGCATAGACAAGACCATCAGAGCTTTTAACTATATTTTGCTATGGCTTGTGTAATTGCATTGAGTATGTCTTATTGGACCAAAACCCTTCCATGGTTCTAAATACATAAATGCACTTGAGCATTCATTATAATGCACATTATCTAAACCAAGCTACCATAGAATAGAACATATGATAAATAACAGATGATTCATTTAATAAACACAGGAACAGATGAAAATATAACAATTTATAAATTGGTCTCTGACTGCCCTGCTCTCAACACAACGCAAAGTAGCTATAGCGATGAAGTACAATTATGTACTTCTGGCTCAAGTCGATAGAAGTGCCTGTGATGAACCAGTCCAGTGTTTGTTTAATTGGAGAGTTTGATGACAGAGGCTCCAGGTTGGCTTGATATATTTACAGCCCTTGCATTCCTCGGGGAGTGCTTTGCACTTTAGTCTTGCAGACAGCAGGACTCTAAATTCAAACAAGAGAGTGCCAGCTCTGCCTTATAGATAACTCTCCTCTTATTGGTTGTTACAGGTGGGACAAATTAGCCTTGTGATACCATCTTAAAAGTATGCGAACTTCAGTTTGACTTTCCTGCGAGTATACTGTAAGTCTGGACAGGCTTCAAGTCCTTGCGCTATGGTCCGAACCATCAGTGGCTCAGACTTCAAGCGTGGTTACAGTAGGTGAGGTTAGCCCATGAAAGATGGTGATAGACAGATGATTCAGCCAATCACCTGCCAAGTACTGGCAGTATAAGCATAGATCCTTTTTCCAAACAGTTTCAATTGGATGGTTTCGCAGATGATTCTAAGTAACAAATCTGTGGTGCGTCAGGTTACTATAGGTACAGTACACATTAGGTTTAGCCAGGAAGAGTTTGTTAAGGTTTGTATATTAATTAAAGGATATAATTGGCCTCCACCAGCCAATCTGAAGTACATTATTTTCTCCATAATCTCTGCAAGTCATGTAAGTCTCACATTCATGGAGTCCTCCTTGTGCAACATAAATCTCACTGATAAAGTCTTCTCTTTGCTTTTCTGGTGTGAAGATGAATTGGACTATCTTTATAGTGATCAATGCCGCCCCCACCCTCAGATACACACTCTACCCCGCCCACCCCTCACAGCTATCTCCATATCCAGATCAATGCTTTGGCTGCTCATCAAAACCAGACTAGAGGCAGCCACGCGTTAACCTAAGCCTATGGCCGAGCAACAGCTTCAGAAATCAGTGATCAGAGAAGACAGCAGACACATCAGTGAAGCAAGCGGAAGAAGGGGAAAAGAGAAGGAGATACATTTGATGTTGATTAGTCACAGATGACTTAAGAAAACAACTTGTCAACTCCTGTAATCTCCTGCAGTTTACATGAACAAAAATGCATACACAAGGACACACAGACAATAAAAGCATTGGTGGCTCATTATGATTGTTGCGAGATATACAGTAGTGACTGCCAGACAGTGCCTTTTTCTTTATATTGTGTCCTTTTCATGATAGCTAACCTTTTACTCACAGCATTTCCCTTTTAGAGATTAATATAATGCTCTATATCAGAGAAATCATTCCGCAGTGATGCGTTGTCTTACCATTGTTATGCAATGATTAATACTATGTCTGTGCACACGTTTATGTGGGCACGCGTGTGTATGTGAGTGTGCGCGCATGTGTCTGTAATAAATTAAACATAAATTAAATATAGAACAAATTAATTAATACAGAACATTATGGTATGCAATAATGAGCTATACTGCTATACTATTAAGTGTATACTGTCTATCGTACAGTAGAAAATGTAGGCGGTTGATTTACAGCGGTGGGCTGTAATAATAACAGCCTGCTTCCCTCTGGATGTAATTACTGCCGGTACCGTTTCTTGTAATGAGAAGAGAATCCGTATGATCCATCATGGTAAATCTACAGATGAACAGTACAGAACTTCACTAAGGCCAATCTGTCCCAGTAGGATGGATTTTTTTTTCACTTAAAAAAGTATTACTATTAATACATATTAATAAAAATAAATACAATATATTTATTTATGTTATTTCTGCATTATGTTTTGTTTCAGATAACATGTTGCTAAGAAACAATAATGTGAGCTGCTGTTCCAGGTTAGTAAGTGTATATTTTATGCATGAGGTTTAATGGAGCTCAAGTGGGTAGAGCTAGGTACAAAATCACAATTAAATCACCATGAAAAAGAGTAGTCAAAGTTGAACTCTGGATCCTAACTTTGCTTTTGAGGGGTTTAAGCTAATTTTACTACATTTTACTCTAGTTTCATTATCTGTATTATATTCACTCTCTTATTTTATTCGCCTCTTTACAGTATATCTTTTCATACTATGATTAGAAACATTTCCTCTGTTTCTCTCTCCCTATCTATCTCTCCATCTCAATCTCATTTATTATCCTGTTTGCCCTCATTCTGTCTTTCATTGTTTTCATTGGTTTGTCACTGAAACATTGTACAATAGTGTTCATTCTGGCGGCACTAGCATGTAAACAATAGTCAATAGTTTAGCTACGGAGAAATCTTCAGGGTTTATTAACATGATATTTCAACACCTCAGTACTGTGCTGTCTATAGAACACAATCAGATTAGAGAAAAAGAGAGAGTGGCTGAGAGCATGCAAAGATGCAAATGAAAAGGGAGGAAGGAAGCAATTACAGAGAACAAGCAACAGAGGTGTGGAGAGGAAGAAGGCGATATAGTCAGTGGTGCTCCACATACAATAAATATGGTCTTGTATGAGTAAGGATCTAACACACCATACACACACAAAGCTATGTGTAGCTTAATTAATGCACAGCATATACTGTATAGGTAATAATAAAATATAGGGAGCCATACAAAAACAAGATAAACAAAGACATTATGGAGAGAATCAGAGGAGAGCCAGTTGGATAGAATGTCTCCCCATTCTTGCCAATGAATACAAGGCAAAGATAAAATAAAGATAAGAGAAGTCAAACAGACAAATAAATAAATAATTAGAGAAGGAAAAGAGATACTGTACAGTAGAGAGCAACAACTTCCCCTCCACTAAGTATAGAAGAACCTTGAATCTTGAATCTGCTAACATCCTGGAGCCTGCTAGAACCTCTTAGTACATGAAAATCCTCATCTTTTAAGTGAACCTACAGTATTACTGTATACACTAGAACTTAACATTGTACACAATACTACACATGATGTTCACTTGTAAGCTTACAAAAATTATACCATATGTTATACCATGCTCACATGATACCAGTTCTTTCCCGCCCAAACCATCTGACAATCTGTCAGACTTGAGTGACAGGTATAGAACGAAAGCCACCTGCAGGACAAGGAATATATATTTGACAACTACACACACAGACACGACAACCTCTGTTTCACAGTGTCAGCAGCTGAAACCCAGATGAAAGGACAAATTCCTGAACAAGGAAAACGTGACTTTCTTCTTTGATGGTCCTGGGGGAGGCCGGGCGGGGGGGGAGGTCAGAACAGACAGCTCTTTAGGATGACCAGCGGCGGTGACGACGTGGATTTGTCAGAGAGATCAGCGGAAACACAGGTCAGCTTGTAAGTGTGACAGGCTCTCTGTCTCTGAAGTGTGTGTGTGTGTGCGTGCGTGCGTGTGTGTCAAGTCTGACAAATGTGCGCGCGCCCCCAAAAGCTGTGGCGTGCTAGATATGAATACAAATTGCTCAAAGAAAATGAGACGCCGCTGAAAAAACACTTATATTAGTGGTCCCAAGGGAAGTCGTGTCAGACAGGATGGAGTCTGCCGAGGGAGAAACCCTTGCTGTGTCAGCCTGTGGGAGTTTGAAGTCTTAATCCCCAACAGGTGGCGCACCAGTGGGACATTCACAGTTTAATTGGACCCAGTTCTACTGAGAGTGTGAGATCCTGCAACAGGCTAACAGCAAGGATGATGGCTCATTAAAACACATGCACACACACACACACAAGCTGTACATGTGTTTCAGACATTTTAAATACGGTGACAACATTCTTTGCTGCCAATCTCTCATATTTCAGAGTTTGTGCTGTACCATAATGGCATATTACATTGTGTGTGTGTGTCTTTACTTGTAAAAATGTTTTGTGTTGTCTGCACACATTTCTGTGTATGTGTGCATATGTGTTCACAGAGGACTGTTGTCTACGCATGTACTGTATGCATGTGTGTGTGCGTGTGTGTGAGTGAGTGACACATAAATGCAGGCAGGTCTGTATTGATCGGTGCTCCCTGTGGAGCTCATTATGGGTGTAAAGAAATGAACGCCAGATTTAACGCTTCAGAACCGACTCTTTAAACACAGGTGGTCTCCCAATATGTCAGCTGTGAGGCTGATTTACTGTACACACACAGACACACACACACACACACACACGCCTTTCCTTTACTTACTAAATGGTCTTGGTCTAAGTCTTGCTGAAATTGACATTCTCTAATAATCTGGGTCGTAATCGCTCATAAACACATTGATTGACAGATCAATAGCAGCCATTTTTATTCGTTATTTCCTTTCTTCCAGAGAAAAATTACATCACGACTTCTCTCTCTAAAACTATCGAATCAATTTGACTTCCTCAGCCAAGCTATCTGTGAATAACTTAATTTGAATGTATATGTTTATATACAGAAATATTTTTTAACACTACAGTGTTTATTCAATGTCAGTGAAGTATTTACTTTTTCGATTGCAGTGCACTTTCCACAGAGTATGTGGTAAAAATGCACAAATCACTTAGATGTGTGAATCACAGCGATTGTATTATTCATTACAGACAATAGGATTGGTGCATAATAGTATGCTATTAATGACACCAATAATTATGTGATTAATTACAGTATGTGAATGAGTGAATATTGATATTATGAATAATTAATCTGTTGTACCAGATTGTTGCATGGTGCTAGTGTGAAAGTGTTTGGAGAAGTTCCAGTAGCTGGCTGTTGGTAGAAGCTAAAGTGTCGCAAGCTGTCTGCTCCACAATCAGGTGGGCTGTGATATATTTTTCTATTATGCCAGGCACCCAGAAAACCATCTGCTCCAGGAACTCTCCACTGGGGGCTAAGGTACTGGGTTGTTACCACGGTAACTACCTGCCAACTCAGTTCAGTCAACCTCTCTCTGCGGGCCAATCTAACTCAACGCCCACACCGGCTCGGAGTTTTTCCTACACACAATGCAGCTTGGCCTTTAGTAGAGCAACCATCAAAGCTGAAGGTGGTGCCAACTCCTTTCAGTTAAAACTCAGGCTGGAAGGGCCATTTTGTTTTATCCTTTTATCCACCCCTATTTTGTCTTCATACTAGAGCACTCAAAAAGTCAAGAAAGGATTAATGATATATACAATTTTGCAACATAAATTTGCCCTCAAATTGACCATGTTAGAACAGTTTGTTTTTGTTGCTGGAGTAAAATATGGTGAATAATACTCTATCCTACTCTAGAAATAAAAGTTCATATTGCAGGTATGTGCTGTGCAACATACCTAATTAATAGCACATTACTCAATACATAGCCTGTCATAACTGTCAATCCAATTTATTATTTGTGACTTCCCTTTTAACCTACTTAAGACCAGTGGCAAATATAATTGCCCGTGTGTTTGTTACTCATTTTCCATCTTTAAATACTTTTGGTTGACTATGGAGACAGTAAAAACAAATGATATGCAGGTAAACACCTTTCCAATCATCTTCAAATGACTTTCTAGACAATTTACTTTTTTCCTGTCACAAAATCGTGATGGTTTATTCCTGTTACTATTTTTAGAGGTCAATAAGTTTATTTAATCAAATATTCATTATTTTACATGGTAACATCAGAAACACACAATAACAATAGGTAATACTCGCTTGTATATCAATTAATTTAGATACACACAATACGCAACTGAAGTTTCCAATGGGAAAATACCTTGTGAGCACATGGTATCATGATGGCCATTGTACTGTATGGGTTAAAGTTGCCTTGTGAGATCAGGATGGTCTCGCAAGGTTAAGTTTGACTGCATTTATATAGCGCTTTTATAGCCTACCGGCCACTCAAAGCACTGTACGTTATTGCCTCACATTCACCATTCACACACACATTCATACACCTTGGTAAGGAGTTAGCGGGGTTCCTACACAACTCTGGCTCTGTAAATGTGAAATCAAACAATGTGTCTCAGACCAAACCACACAACAACATTCCAGTCTTGATATGTGCATTCAAAATGAGGTGTGGATCTTCGGAGAGACAACCCTATTTAGCCGTATGGAAGGGAGAGTGTATTTGTTTTGATGTTGATTTCAAATATTAACAATCTTTCTCCGGCATCACTCACATATAAGTATATTTCAAATGAGAATGAAGAATAATTTAATTAAGCATTTTGTGCTTTTATTTTATTTGATTTTTTCAATAAAACTTTGGAACATTTGGCTTTTAGCTCCTTTTAGCACTCTAAAATTCTCTCATTCATTCTAATGGCTGGTGTAAGCTGCAGCAAACTGATTAAGTGCAAAAACGTCCTTTTGAAAGAGGCGACCTCTTCCAGTTGCTGTGTGGGCGGCCCAGAGCGTTGTCTGTCTCCCGCAGAGCTCTGTCATTTAACAGCTAAATTACACACTGCAGTGATATTCGCACCTTTCTACAGTTGAAGTGGCTTCAGGTCCCCTTTTCATCTCTCCTTCTGTTACTCACCCTCTATTTCTCCTGAATTTCTATTACGTGTTTGCTTTCTTATGCTTTATGCTACTTATGCTTTATGCCACTTGAGAAACATTATTATTTAATTTAAACATTATTACGTACAGTCATTTAAAAGCTATGTGCCATATGTTATCATTGCCGGCTTATACGTTGTCTAGCAATATGCATTTGAATATGTATTTTATACGTAATTATCTGAATTCTATCCAAAGAGAAGAGGTATTTAAATGTGTAGTGTATGCATGTAGTGTAGCGTATACATGCAACTGTAGTAGAATCATTGATTTCCAATTGCAATGCCTAATTAAAGGGCCACTATTGTCAGAATACCATAGTATTTCTTAAAATGAATTAGTAAAAGTACTGTACACAAGGAGCTGTCTTTTCAATGGATGTGGATCCACGCAATACGGACAGACATATCGTTCTCATCCTTTACTTGGACACTACAATATTTCAT
>JAODUG010089359.1:0-12083 GCA_027564795.1 Aphredoderus sayanus
GGGTCGTACACTTGACGACATGTCTGAGATGGTGAATAGACCTTTAGCTTATAGCTTGTACTGGTTGTGGTGACAACGACATCATATTTATTGGCTGCTTCTGTTTCAAGGTGCTGGTTTGGGTTCAGATAATATAAATTGGCATTTTACATCATTTTCTACCCTGTGACCTTACTTTACTGCCATTTCATAGTCTAAAAAGGTTAGATGAATCAAACAATAGGGGGAATAAATACATGATGGAATTCAATCACTTCCTTTAAATTATTATTATTATTGTTATTATTATTATTATTATTATTATTATTGAGTAGGTTTTTTTAAAACCTTCGTAATCCATGTGCTTGCAAGATCTTCATTAATATCATTTATGGGATAAATCCCAAAACTGATTTTTACGCTAGTGTGGTTTATGAAATGATCAATTCATTATTTAGTTGAAGGCCAGCTGCAGCTTATTAGGATAGGTTCCAATACCAGTATACATCTGTGTTTAGCTGTTCCCTGGGCTGGCACATTACACACTTGGCAAAGAGATGGCCATTTGTATTGATGGATATTAACTTTAAATTTAACCTCCATTTCTCCTCCCAAGATGCCAATGATGGCCTAAACTTAAACAAACCCAGGGTTGCCACAAATCTTTGCTAGATTAGCTGCAGTTTGGATAATGATTGTTCTTGTGAAAATTGTATTGTTTGCAGGTGAAGAAATTAAACACGATGATAGTGGAGAAGAAGTCGGCTCTAGCACCGATAATAAAGGAGCTGAGGCCACTGAGGCAGCGGTGTCAGGTAAACATGGCATTATTGCATAACCTCCCTCATCATAGCATCATTGTTCTCTTTCCTTTTGCATGCTGTATTGTCATTATTTCACACATTACCTGAAAAGCAGTAGAGCAGAAGAAGGTTTAACAATTTGCTTCACATAGGCATTCTTAACTTCCTGGTTTAGTGCATGTATTATTTTATACCTTGGCCATCTTAATTATTGGTCAGATCATGATGTGTATGCTTAGAATACTGAGCCATGCTCACTTCAACAGTGTTTTCTTCAATAAGACCACATACACACACACATGCATTCATTACTCACCAGTTATTATACTTTTAAAATAATTTTGTAATAAAATATGAATTTGGGTTATTTAAAAACATGTACTCTGTATGTTCCAGCTAATTTCAGTATGGTGCATGTGTATTGTTATTAACGGATCCATTAAGGATAATTTGCACATAGTCTATAAATAAAACAGATGATGGGAAAGTCCCCCACATTGCTTAGCTAAAGCCCAGGACCATATTTTCCTACATGTGTTCCCAGAGTGAGTCTGCCATCATGCTGGCTAATGCCTACCAATAAAGACCTACGTCAGTAATACATAAATAGACTAATGCTAGGTGTCTCACATATCTCAAATAATATAATTATGCTGCATAGTTAATAGAATAATGACAATGAATTGAAAAACATTATTTTAGATTGTTCATGTATTTTTTACATCTCTGTATAGGATACTGTGTAAAGGCCTGCATGTTTATTGAACTTCCCATTAATTCAGGAACTAAGCCAGGAGTATGAAGAAAAGAAGGCTCAATATGAAAGCTGTGCAGCTGGACTGGAGAGCAACAGATCCAAACTGGAACAGGTAACATTTGAACTTCAAAGTATAATCTGTTTTTAACTTTGATGCAGTGTGTACATTCAAAATACCTGAGCAGAATCAGTCTTTTTCCTCCAATTGCCATGAAATCTGTGAAATAAAAGTAACTCAACTTGTGTAAATCCTGTCCTGTAACCTACAAAAACGATAAACCATTTAAATACATTAAATGTTTGTATGTAATGTGTTATTTTTTTCTTTTCCCACAAAGGAAGTAAAGGCACTGAGAGAGGAGACTGCCCAGGAGGAAAACCGATACCATTATATCAACTGCATGAAGGAGGCAAGATGTTATTTGAAAAACAAATACCACCCACCCCTTCCCCCAGATCCCAATCTGAGTAAAAATAATCAAAAGTAAACTAACCACAGTGGCTGTTGAATTCCAAAATATCTCTCTCCTCATTCTCTATCAGCCATCAATGGTAAAATTACAATAGGAGGTAATGTTTGGACAGTTAATAGTATAACAGTATAAAGCCAGTAGAGGCTAACATTAAGTTGCCACATGTACTGTTTAAGCATACATACATTAGGGTCCAAAAGTCTAGGATACAAGTATATTTCCAGACTTGCCACTATATTTTATAACAACACACATATAGAAGACAGTGAAATACAAAATCTTCACACGGCATCTTCAAAAAGTCATTTTTGTCCAGAGCCAACACTGTCCTGGCAGGCCACACAGCTCTTTTCCCCTCCACAGAGGGTTAACATGTTAAGGTGAATGGGCATTCACTGTTCATCCCTTCCTCAACCCCACTAGCTCAGCTATTCTCTCTTCCCTACTGTCACTTTTCTCTCTCAATTAACAATTATAACTGCAACTGTGAAGCCTGATTAATGTATAGGTCATTAAGCTACAAACATCAATTAAACCAGGCTTATGCTATTTCTGAAACAAGATTTGTTTCATCATTCAACAATCCTTAACATGCACAGATGCCTAACTCTTATCAGCTCCTTAATAATTGTTACTCACTGTTGCTTTGGGTAGAAGTATTCGCAAAATGATCTAATATATAAAACATTTTTAAAGGACATTATTATTTCTTGTCATTTTCTCAAAATGAAAAGAAATTATATAATCAAATTAAATATTTAGCGATTTAAAAAAAATTAATTTGAAAAATGAAAACAAGCAGAACTTGGTAATGGGCCCCATTATATTAAGAAAACGTTATGAAAAGGTAAATGCACTACAGAATTAAAATCTGTTCTTTGAAAATTCTGTTGCCAGTTGGTGAGGGCTATGACCTTCCCAGAGTTAAGTAGTGGACAGACATACCAGGTGGAGTCTAGGAGTAGCACGCATGGATAATTACCCTCCCCTGCCCCCAAACACTGTAATACTGAGCTCTCCATCTCTGCCACCCACAGATCATTGAGATGCAAATGCAGCGGGCAATAGATGAGACAAAAGCCTACGTGTCCACTGATCCTCAAGAGAGAAAGAAGGCCATCAGGTGAGCCTACTGAGACCAGCCTGCCAGCTGCTTCCACCAGCAGAAGCCTATTCACCTCCACTAGGCTCCTGTTACAGTACTCTCTCTACCTTGTCCACTTACAGCAGGCAGATACTTGTTACAACATAATAAGCTCTAGCACTGTGTATTTATTTAATTTGTAAGTGTTTAATATAATAATTAGTTATTGAATTAGTAATTTTTACCATGGTTTCCATATGTGCAGTGCACACATACAAAATACCTGTATGGGAATAGAGAAGAATTATTGGATGCCCATGTGCATGCTCTGTAGCCTCGCGTGACCATCCTGATCTCGCGAGCTTCAATTTATTTTCTCTGTGAGAATCAGTCTGGAAAGGTCTGGGATCAAGGCGGTTGTAGTTCGAGTAGCATCTGAACTGTCAAATCATCGTTGTCGTTAGGTGTGACGACAGAGAAAGCGACTTGAAAATAACATTGGCGGATCCTACAAAGGTAAACGTAGATGATGCTATATTGTCAGTTTTATCTCAACTGAAGACTAGATCTTTATTGAAAATAGAACAACAGCATTGAAGGCCTTTTTAGACGGAAAATATGTTTTCGCTCAACTCCCAAATTTCATATGTCATATGGTTCATTGGTCAAAGTGGTTGAAGTTACGGTGACAGACAAATGGTTTATCCAATCAAGTCACAAGATGTTTATGACAGAAACTGCCCTAAGATGTTTATGACAGAAACCGTCCTATGGACAGCTTACCAGATGGACTTGTGAAACAATCCATCTGGCATGTCAGGTTACATGCCCTGTGCAGTCTGAACGTGTTACAGACGTTGTGTTACTCTCCTTCACGCTTTACGATAAATACACCGTCCATCAAAATTCAATCCAGTGCTTGCAAGCACCTGTGTCTGTTATTCTGAAGAGTGCATTTTGTGTGTTGTTGTCGTAGGGAAGTGTACATGAAGAATATTGCCGATCAAGAGTCCCTTGGAAAGGTAAGCAGAGTGGATGTTTCCAGTCCTTATGCATTCTTTTGTTTGTGGACACAATTGTGCACAAAAATACTTGCAGCATAAACGTGAGTTTATGAGATATGTTGTATCTTGTCCAGGCAACTAAGTGTTCCTTTCACCATAGTCTATGCTTCTTGTAATTACTTTCTGCTTTGTCTCAGAAATTGCGTGACAAGCAGAAGGCTGTGAGGGAGAGTCATGGCCCCAACATGAAGCAGATGAAGATGTGGAGCGACTTGGAGAAGCTGCTGGAATGCAAGAAGCAGTGCTTCATCAGAGCTCAGAGCCAGGCCTCTATTGGCCAGGTTATCCAAGAGGGTGGAGAGGACAGATTGGTCCTGTGAGAGGTCACATAATGCTAGTTTGCTTGGGTGGGGGGAGGGTTGTGCTATTCTCCTTGTGAAGTACTTTTTTGAGGAGTTAGGGGTTACAAAGTTTGGGTCACTTCCTATTGGACACTATTCAATATTGCTGAGGCATCTGTTATAATCTGTAAGTAAGTGTATATTTTTATTGAGATAAACATTTCCTTAACAGTGCTATTTTCAGTAAGGGTGATTATTTGGCAACGTATGAGGACAGTTCATTGTATGTTACTGCTCTTGTTGTATATATTCTGATATTGTTCCAAGGGAATATGGTTCCTTTTATTGAGGGTCTGTTTTGTGGTGTTATGCTGTCAGCGGTCATGTGATGGTTTATCCTGTAAGGAGCCCTCTTCCAGTGATGACACCGACGTGTGCTAGACCTAGAAGAACACGTGTACCAAGAGGTGCTGCAGAATAAGAGCTTTCACGTTCAATGGTCCACAGACTTCAGGTGCAGCAGCCTCCATTTGAACACATCTTTAAGAATACATCTTCAAGAATACATCTTCAGCCCAAGTGTCTAAAGATAACAGCGTACAAAGTGGCCCAATTGGGACATGGCTGCACTCTGCTATTTTTAGAAACAACAGATATGACCTTGGACCGGGTAGCTTGCCAGTTTTGGAATTATGAAGCAGGGCAGATACATTAGTCTATTTCTTCCTTTATATATCCTCAACACAATTTTTCTATATCAGATTTTACTTTGCAAAATAATGTAATAGTTTATGTACATGTAAAAACATTTTATTTAAACTTAAGTGTATTTCAAATAAATATGGTTACTTTGACGCATGTAAATCTAATTGGATTATTATTTTAGAGAAAACAAGATGGTGCACACATTTTTAATACTTTTGAGGACGTTTCATGATTAAAGGGCTGCTCTTCACTCAAAGATAGAGTTTCACTGCTTTATGATCTTCCATCACTTGATTGCTCAACACTGTCACAAGATCCCTGCATTAATACCCCTCTCAATCCCTTGGTATCTTAATTCACTGCTGACAGCCACTATGAATGGCAGTATGCCAGATGGCGCAAGTGTACTGGAAGGCAGCTTGACGTGGAACTAGGCACTGAGGTGTTATTATAACAGCACAGGATCAACCTTATGGCCTCATCTAGTGTCAACAGATGATTCATGTCTGATATAAATGTTTGTTCAAATGACAGAGATGTCCACAAATGTGAAATCTGATGTGAAACCCGGTAAAGATGCTTCGGCCATTGATTTGGTCACTTGCTTCAAAAGTCTTTGCATTTTAAATTCTACTTTGCCACTAACTCTGTATTTTCGTATTTAATTTAACCTATCTATGTGCATGAAAATAGATATAGCTGGAGCTATAGTCCTGGAGCTCATGGTCATATATTAGGGCCAAATTGACTATAACACAATTAGCGTACTTGTAAAACTAATGTTCTAAATATGATGGACTTATCAACTTAGATTTGCATAAAACGTGCTTTTAATAAAAAAAAGTAAAATTAAGAACTACAACTTAATAATTTGAATGTCATTAATGACCCACAATCAAGAACCATATTGAATTTGCCCCTTTTGTAATTTGAACGCTACCGGACATTTTCCAGCCAATAGCGTTATTCCACATGCATACCAGGGAAGAGGGGCAGTAGTGAGGCACTTTGATAAAACCAGAAAAGGATCAGACAGCTTTAACACGGAGACCTGCACCGCGGCGAGACAGCGACGCACGGGTACTGTACAGGGCAGATACGACTGGACTGTGATTGCAGTCCTCAGCGGGACGACTGCAGTATAGGGTATAGCCTACCCTCTTCCACCATTTTACAAGACGCAGGACAGTATCAGTCATCCTAGCCAAGCGAGGAACGGGGGGGATTTCATTAAGACAGGGGACTGGGGGGACACATCTCAATCACTACAGGCTACGTTACATGTAAATTATTTATGATATCCGAGTGGGAAAGGAACATCTCAGTTGGCAAGAATATTTGCTGAAAGTTTGATTTTTCGCAAGAGGCGAGGGTACACGCCGTAAAGCCGTGGGTATAGGAAGCGAGAGTCCATAATGGAGAACGCTCATACGAAGAGTGTTGAAGAAGTTTACAGTTATTTCTGCGTCAATGAGAGCACAGGACTTGCCCTGGACCAAGTGAAACGGCAGAAGGAGAGATGGGGCCTGAACGGTACGCGTAAATTGTTGTTAATACCAATGTTGTGAATGAGAAATAATGATTTCATGTATTTTGGTCGGCTGCCGGTTGTCACAATGCATTGCAAAACTTAAGTGTGGGAAATGTCACGTTACACGGCCGGTTTCTCGTCACGACTCCATATCTCCGACGTCATCACATATGATCTCGTGGGTTACCTATTCTTCTTTTCACAGAGAAGTAAAATATTACATATTTCGCTAATAAGTAACGGTCTTCTTGAATGAATAGTACCACTGCTGGCAGCGAAACAGAAATACATCTGTCACAGTCTTCTGGCACACACAAATCAGCTGTTCTGAGAGTGGCCTAAACCTGTATCCATGGCATGGAGTAACCTGGTGCAGATCTTTCTTTTTTACAACGGTTCAACAAGGGCCATAGCCCATACTTTTGTAAATCTCAACATTGCATAACATAAGGAAATATTAATATTTTGGATTTTTGGATTGACATTTTGTCGTTAACTGTATCCCCAAGGTTATAGGAGGTTAGGAGGTTGTATCATATATGAAGTAATTGTACTACACTGATAATCCTCCTCATTCTTTTTAATGTCCACCTATGTTCCCTGGATTGGTCCCCTCAGAGTTACCTGCAGAAGAAGGTAGGTTAATGACTTTTGCTGATATTCTGAGTCTTGACTTTTTATCCGTCTTTTTCACCCATTAACCTTTTTTTTCTGCAGGGAAATCTTTATGGGAACTTGTTGCAGAACAATTTGAGGATTTACTTGTAAGAATTCTGCTGCTTGCTGCGTGTATATCTTTTGTAAGTATATAATGTATTTATATACCGTATATATATATATATATATATAACTCCACATAGCCAACTACAAAGTTGTGTAGTTTTAATAATTTATACAATCAGCTGCTATAATATTAATTTAATCTTGAGAGCGTTTGTGTGTTTGATAACATCTTCTTTCTGAGCCTTTACTAAGTGATTGTAAAATACCAGATGAGATTAGGTGACAACCAGGGTGATGAGTTGGCAAAATGGTAGTTTGTGCTTTGCATAGTGGCAAAGTCTTCAGTTTGCGTAGCTCAGCTGAGGTTAAACACACAGATGGGAGAACTAAAAGCCTGAGAATGCTAGCAGACCATCTGAGGAATGGTGACAACAGCAGTTGCTCATATTGAGTTGCTATCACCATGTGCCAAGTAAGACATTCTAGTTGTCTTTCACTGTGTGATGAGTAATGGCTTCACCCTGTTCTCATTCACAGCTTGTGTCGGTGTACTCTGCCTTCTTACACTGTAGTGTGGATTCAATGTGTGATTAGTTCATTTGAATGATCAAATAGCATGGCCAACAGCTTGTAAAAGCCCATTGAATTAAAGATATGTAGCCTTTCTTATAAAGTTTAACCCCATTTATATGTTTAGGGAAAAATCTGGATGTTTTAAGCCTATATTGTCTTTCAATAATATAGACTAACAACTGGCTATTGTTTTTCTATTTAAAATGTGTGTCTTATCAGTATGAAGCAGTGGAATCAGGACAAGTGAAAGAACATCTAAAAAATCTGATCCCTAAATGATTCAGGGAAACCAACAACCTGACCTGAGCAGACTGATATAACTAGCCTATATGAGTGTATGAGTGTCTAAGGAGGGCTGTTTGTGTCTGTCACCAAGGAGAGATTGCCTGTAGTGTGCCGGGCCCAGTCAGGTGATACAGAGGTGTCAGTAGCTCTGCTGGCTGACAGGGAGAACAGGGCACCACTCAAGACCAAATTTGGACCCTGACCCACAGTGGGATCAGACAAATGCATACACCCCACTGTGTCTGTGTCTAGCTAGTGTCTCATTACATAATTGAAGTATTTTAGAACCTCCTGTTTGGAACTGGGTGCTTCCATATGTAGTGCATGTACATTAAACCTGAGCAGAATTTAAGAAAGTAGCCTTGTCAAAGTCACATGAAGAGCTATAAATCCATACTAGACGGTGACTGTTAACTTCTGTCTTTTCTCAGCTATGCCCTCTCTGGCTGATTAAATACAGATAGCAAAATGAGGCAATTCTGTTTTTAAAGATTGAAAAGAATGGACACACCTTAAATGTTGCCCAACATGTTGAGGCAGTCAATATGCCTTGTTGCAGGATTCTTTTTGGCACAGGTAGATTTCAGTTGTGCTTTGCATGTGTCCATTGTAAAGAGAGACTCTATTCCGCAGATAGGCGCTAAACCTTACCAAACTTTCATTAAAGGAGATGTTTGAGACAAGGGCTATATGGTTTTGTGAGACAAGTTGCTTTTTTACCCACCCCCAACAAAATGTGTTTTCTGTCTTTAGCACAAGTGGGTTAATGTAAGTTGTTAGTCAATGCTGAAGGATCAAAGGTCTTGTGTGTCATTGCCTTTTACAAAAGTGAAGCTGAAGCACTTCACCCTAATGTATCTAAGCCCGGTATATTTATAGCCCCTGCAGGGTTGCTTCTATATGAACAGAGGTTACATGGAAGACCAAAATTGGTTTGATTAATGGACCTCATTAAAGTTACCATCAGAGATCAAAATAGCCTTTGCAACTTAATGTGCATTATAAAAACTCCGTTATTATAAGCACACGCAGGAGAATAACAAGTGCCTTGGAATGAGTAGAAGTTAAACACAATACCACACATTTGTTTTTGTTCTATTCGTTTTGGAGAATAGCTGCAGTGCTGCTTTGTAGCAGACAAAACTCTTGTTACATGCACTATCCTTATCCCATGTTTTAACGATTGTGTAAATGTGCTAATGTCATAAAAGGTGTTTATGGTAAATGGACTGCATTTATATAGCGCTTTTCTAACCTACCGGCCACTCAAAGCGCTGTACATGATTGCCTCACATTCACCCATTCACACACACACTCATACACCGATGGAGGTGGCAGCCATGCAAGGAGCCACCTGACCACCGGTAGCAGTTAGGGTTAGGTGTCTTGCTCAAGGACAATTCAACACTTGGTGAGGAGTTAGTGGTGTTCGAACCAGCAAGTGTGTGTTTTACTATTGAAAGTAAGGCTAAGATTATTAAACAGAATGATCTCAAATGTATCCAAATGACTTGTATGCATGACTTTGAAACATTAGTCATGGAAGAATGTGAATATTCTGTGTTTTTATGTTTCCCTCAATGTGGCTTGTCATGTTTTAAATAGGCCATTTTATTTGATAGACCTTTTTTTATTGTGAGTTATCCTGTAGTGTTTTGTGAGTTTGTACAGTTAGACAATGGTGATTGTACTGTTTTTAGGTCTTGGCCTGGTTTGAGGAGGGAGAAGAAACCATCACAGCATTTGTGGAGCCATTTGTAATCTTACTCATTCTGATAGCCAATGCCATCGTTGGAGTGTGGCAGGTAAGTCATTACAAAATTCTGGAGCATCTTAATTTATGGTGATAATGTTTTTGTTCTGTACCTTTTTAATACTGGGCAGGTTGGTTTTTAGAAAATCATTGTATTTCAATAACAACTTGGCAAGAGGTTGACATGATGAGCAAACACAATGCACGTTAGAAGCAAAGAAATGCTCTCTGAATGTACTATGCTCATTGATATAATAGAATCTGAAGCATCCTCCTAGTGCTTGGTTTTTTCACTAGAAAACAATAATAACCTTTTTCTATACAGTGCTGTATGTCTCTTAGGGATGTACCGTAACTATGCCAAAAACTCACGGAACAATACCGTCACGATAAAAATAACACAAAAAAAACACGATGATATTCCACGGTATTAAGAGAGAAAAAAAAAGGAAAACATTTCCTTTTTTATTAAATTATAACTACTGTTTATATAAACACTTGTCAGAATTCATACTGTAACAGTTAAGGCATTCAGCATCCATTGAGCTTGACTTGGTTAACAGGCTAAGCCAGTTAGCATGACTTGTCTATGTTAACAGACAACAGCTGCTGCACTACCAAAACTTTCTGGTTAAAATTTGTGCTCTAGAATTTCTGTTCCATGCGTGTAGTAATGTCAACAGACTATTTTGTAACCATGTAATATCCTGGTAGCTATAGTCAGTGTCCCATAGCAGTATCAAGACCCTTTTTTTAAATCACGATATCGCAAAATCATGAAAGGACGCTACTATCTTCAGTCTTGAGCAGATTGCTGTAAGACTAGATATCCAGTCCAACTGCACTTGACAATATTTATATAAAAGCTTTTGTGATGCTCACCACTACAAAGAGATTACATTGATGTCAGATGCGTCAATGATGGTCAGACATTGACTCGTTTCCAGCTCTATACGTTTGCCTTCTGGGAAATTCAATATGGTTTTTGATTGTGGGTCATTAATGACATTCTACTAAAAAACAAATTCTGCGTTGCGTATAAGTTGTAGTTATTAATTTGACTTTTCATTTTTTGATGAGTTCATAATATTTAGAATATTGTAGTTTTACATGTACAGTGGGGAGAACAAGTATTCTCTATTGGGTTCAGGTCTGGAGACTGGCTAGTCCACTCAAGGACTTTGAGATGTTTCTTACGGAGCCACTCCTTAGTTGCCCTGGCTGTGCGTTTCATGTCGTTGTCATGCTGGAAGACCCAGCCATGACCCATCTTCAATGCTCTTACTGAGGGAAGAAGGTTATTGGTCAAGATCTCGCGATACATGGCCCCATCCATCCTCCCCTCAAAATGGTGCAGTCGTCCTGTCCCCTTTGCAGAAAAGCATCTCCAAAAAAATGATGCTCCATGCTTCACGGTTGGGATGGTGTTCTTGGGGTTGTACTCGTCCTTCTTCTTCCTCCAAACACAGCGAGTGGTTTAGACCAAAAAGCTCTGTTTTTGTCTCAGACCACATGACCTTCTCCCATTCCTCCTCTGGATCATCCAGATGGTCATTGGCAACTTCAGACGGATCTGGACATACGCTGGCTTGAGCAGGGGGACTTGCATGCGCTGCATGATTTTAATCCATGACGGCGTAGTGTGTTACTGGTGGTTTTCTTTGAGACTGTGGTTCCAGCTCTCCTCAGGTCATTGACCAGGTCCTGCCGTGTAGTTCTGGGCTGATCCTTCACCTTCCTCATGATCATGAGGGAGATTGACATCATCTTGAACTTCTAATAATTGCGCCAACAGTTGTTGCCTTCTCACCAAGCTGCTTGCATATTGTCCTGTAGCCCATCTAAAATGTTAACCCCTGATGTCCTTACACAGCGCTCTCTGTTCTTGGCCATTGTGGAGATGTTGGAGTCTGTTTGAGTGTGTGGACAGGTGTCTTTTATACAGGAAATGAGTTCAAACAGGTGCAGTTAATACAGTTAATGAGTGGAGAATAGGAGGGCTTCTTAAAGAAAAACTAACAGGTCTGTTAGAGCTGGAATTCTTACTGGTAGGTGATTAAATAGTTATGTCA
>JAODUG010089391.1:0-32270 GCA_027564795.1 Aphredoderus sayanus
CCCTCACTTCTCTCTTTCAATATCAACATCACCACCTTTTTTTGAATCCCTCTTTCCCCTTCTACAAATGTTTGGTATCTTCAAACCTCGTCTGATAAAGAAAGTCATTTTTTGCATGATCTTCTCAAACTAATCCTTCCAATTCTGGAAGTGTTTCCCTTCCAAAAAAGCCTCACTAAACACACGCACACACACGTGTGTTGTTTTATGTGCCTTTTAAGCCTCCTGTTGTCCTCGGGTTTCAAACGCACTACCTTGCTGTGCCAGAAGTGCACATCATATGTCTGTGTAAGTTGTAGAATTAGGTTTAGCGCCTTCTATCTGCTACAAAGAGCTAGTGATTTGGGTCAGTTTGACCCTGAGGACATATCGAGGGTTAAAATATAAATAAATACTCAATGACAGGCTTCCACAATACATGCTATAGTATGCAGCAACTACGTAGGCTGTGATTTACTAAATAATGAAACCATACAAAACCTGCCACTACTCTAAATAAGAGTGAGTTACAGAAGACATGGGGAATGACAAGGTGTCATTATGCCTCCTGTCTGCTACGTTCTTCATGTGTGTAATTGGCTTTGTGTCTAACACCTGCTCTCTAACACACAATCTGCCACCTTGCTTTGTGAATCACCCGTACTTAATAACTGTCTCCTTGACATAAATCTTATTCTGTCTCAGTGTTCATGTTATTGTACGGTCCTTTGGTGTGCTAAATAAAAGCTGCTTAATATCTTAAGACCTGTTTTGGTGAAGGTAGCATTGATGGTTTGTACAATTATGATGATATTAAAACAGATTAAAAGAATACCCGAGTTCTTTTCTGACTGACCGCACACATGTAAATTAATTCCTAGTCTATAGGCCCATTTCATCTTACATGTATGGGTATAGTTAACGGTTTACTGTACATGTTGCAAGCAAGGTCAACCACCTGTAAGAACTGTACAGTAAGCCTCTGTAGGAATCTGAAGGTGAACTCAACTTAGCTGACCCATTCTGTTACGTAGCGTATTCCAAGCAGAACACAACTCAGAGAGAGAGATAGAGAGATTTTTGTTTTTGTTTTTTTATGAATGAGACGTAGAGAAGTAGATCATCTGTATCATCATCAGTATACTGTATGGATTTTCAGTTGTAAGTGATACCTCATGTTGTCTCTTTGCTTCTCTGCTTTTCAACAATTAGGCATTTTGAATAATCTACTTTTATCTAATTTTCTGTGTATGTAATTCAATTCCCAGGCCCTTGTCCTGAGCTGACTGATGGGTTTGATGTTGAGGTGTTTAACCTTAGATGGATCTGTACTGGACCATAGCTACTATAAAAAGGCCTGACCAAAGGCTAAAGGTATTATATAAGCAGGTCAACATGGTGTTTTTATCGGTAACAGAAGGTACATTTCCTGTAGACATGGAAGTAAAATACAATCAGCTGTCATGCAACAGAAGCCTGATCTGACTTATTTTGGTTATTTTAACATTTTAAGATGTAAATAGATTTAAATTAAACAACAATTAATTCTGGCATTTGGGGTGGTTGTGGTGTATATGTAACATAATATGTAGCCAATGTTGATGTACTGTAAATGCTTTTTCTTACAAACATAATATTCAGTTCATGATTCACTAAAAACATGTCATGTACCAACATCATACAGCTTAGTCAACTAGTTCTGTGTGCTACAGTAGCTTACTAGGTTATATGTATATATCCTATGGCTAATAGGTTGGAGAGGCAGAAGACAGAGAGAAGTTTTAAAATTAGGCTACATATTAAAAAATAACTAATATTTTGTTTGCATTTAAAACATTTATTTTAAAGCAGCCTAGCCTAGGATTTTAAAAAAATCAATAGAATGAAATGTAATACAGTACTTGTAACCAGTTGTCAATGAGTTTGTAAAACGATTGACCTTCATTTGTAAATACTTGAAAACTTACCTGGTGAATAGTTACACAGGAAAATCAGACTGTAGGCCTATAGGCTATACTAAATGAGCTGAAAATATGCTTTTTTGACGTAACATTTTACAGCATATGAATGATAACTAATGGTAATTAATATCTTCCCATCTTTTTACAATTTCTATGAAAATTAAGTTGACTAAAGGATGCAACTTCTTGGTACTACTGCTGTAGGTAAGCAGAAGCAACATATCAATTCAAACCGTTTAAATTGAGGTTAGTAATAACAGCGCCACCCAGTGGTTGAGAAGTAACATTTTTATTCTTGGTCCAAATGCCCACGCGTTTATACAGTGCACGGCTTTAAGTAAACCCTAAACTATTCAGCATTTTATAACCACGTTAAAAAATATTTGTTGTGCAATCAACACAAAATACAAATCTCCTACAGATGTTTATACAAAAACCATACAGTTGGCTATGTATTCCAGTTATGTTCCTAGGCACTTAGATGGCATTAAGAAACCCTCACACTGGGCTTGAACAAACTGCGAAATTACTGAATAACAGATCAGTATGAAAAACATACAGTACTTCCCTGTACTGTTGCAACATGTACAATGGATCAAGTGGATAATTTGTTGTTGTCAGAGAATAATTGGAAAACAGCTCGAATAACAAGTTGTTCATCCTCTCAAGATGAAATTAAGGTTGTGTATAGAGCATTCTGAAAGGTCAATGGTCCCTTCAAAGGAAAGAAAGATAGGCCTTTGTGAGCAGAAGATTGTACTGATTGTACATTTCAAAGTTAATAAAGTTAGATTCAAATTGTGATGTAGAATTGTGTTAATTATCAAACAATATTTTGCTCCAAATCACTGGATCCGGCCATAAATCAACACTTCTGGGTTTTGGGCATTTATTAAATGTGTTTTTGGTGAACAGAATTAGCACCTGACAGGCTTTAGGGGCATTCATATTGCATCTGCAAATGGTGCAACTGGTCATAAAACAATACGATAACAAATTCTGTTAACAAAACTTTCCTGACATTATGTTGTTTGAACACAAGTCCTGTGTGCTCAATATTTACCATGCTACAGTGCAAGCAAATTATAACGCACATGGATGTTTGCTTTGTGGGCAGTGGTTTAATCCTTTCATAAAACACTGCAGTAAAAAATAAATGGTGACTAAAGTACGTCAACCGCCACAAAACTTCACAACCATTTTCCTAAAGGCAGTTTGAACCTTTAAATCAGCTTTGGTAGAATGACACTTGGTAGAATGAAACACATAAGACATGATTAACATTTGAACATTATTCTATTTTATCACCACATGTAGGCAGGGATCTTATGACACCAGACAGACACGTGCTGTTTCTGACCCAGTCTCTGGTCTTCAGTGCTTGGCCTTCTTGCAGTAGCCCTCTACCGCATCGTATGTGACGCTGTCGTCCTCCTCCAAGTCCTCCGTCAAGGTTTTACCCACCAGCTGGTAGATGTCCTCCGGGGGGAAGCCCTTGGGCTCGGCCACCTTCACCGTCAACATGTCCAGCGTCAGGGCCGTCCCGCTGGGGATCCGAACCTTGGCCACGACTGACTTGCCCAGCTGGAGGGACACAGCGAGACACAGGGACTAGTGGATAGGGTGGTCAACTCCCAACCAAAAGGTTGTGGGTTCAATCCCCAAGTGTATATGGAAGAAAGAAATCATTGCATGTCTTTATGCCTTATACAACAATGATTATAATAAAATATATTATGTCTATAACGTTTTACTGTTTACCACAGAACAAGTCTATATCTCTGTTTTGGCTCTGAAGACCAGCCACAGCTGCTTCCACAAGGACACTTCTAAGAGATATAGATGTTTACAAGGAACTGTTACAGACATTTGTCTTTGTGCTGGTCTCCATGCTGCATGTCTATTAACCCTCATGATGTCCTCTGGGTCAGAATGACCCATATTACTAGCTCTGTGGCAGATAGAAGGTGCTAAACCTAATTCTACAGCTTACACCCACACACACACAAAGCACTGCTGGCGGGTTAAAAAGCACAATAAATAAATAAATTAATAAATTAATAAATAATAAATAAATAAAACACTAAATCATTCACAATCAGATGGCGCCGCCGAGTGGCCAAATACGATATTATTAAAAACAACACAAGGGTTAAACTTGTTTTTATGAGAGCAGATTCAGTCTTGGAGTGTTTTGAGAACAACTGCTTGAAACGGCGGCGGTCACCTTATCGTGACACGGCTTCTCGCAGGGCAGCATCTGCTTGTTGCCCGTCCCTAGGGCTCTCTCCACCAGCCGGATGGACTGGACCAGCTCCTTGAGCTCCCCAGGCTCCAGGGACGCCGCGTGGTCACTTCCCTTCATGCTCTTGTCCAAGGTCACATGACGCTCGATGACCTTTGCCCCCAGCGCTACAGCGGCCACCGAGATACTGATCCCTGACTCGTGGCCAGAATATCCAATGGGAATATCTGGGAATTCCTTCTGATATTCCTGTGGTGCAAAGAGTGGTAAAAAGGTTGCTATGGCCATGCAGAACATAAGAAAATCAGGCCAAAATGTGGTACATGTACAAACAGGCTCTGAGTATCTGCTCATGTGCTTATGACACTGGTAGTGGGTCTGCCTATAGTGTGGAACTGCCATTTCAAAAGGTCTGACCGTGATAACACGGAGGTTGACGTCCTCAGCTTCCAGAGGGTAGGCACTGGTACACTGCAGGATGGTGAAGTTCAGGTTGTGTTGTTTCACAGTCTGGTACACCCGGCGCATGGTCTCCATAGACTGCATCCCACTGGACACCACCATGGGACGGCCTGACAGACAAAGTGACCCAACACAGTTTCACAAGGCCAAGATGGACAGGCAGGTATTTGGGAGTTCTGGTGATCCTGGCTAAAACAGAGGCCTGGGAGTTATGGTGTGTCATGGAGAGTATGCAGGCTTTCATTACAACAAACCTTTCCCTAGTTGATCCAGGTATTACACTAGCCCTCTCTGGGTGAGATCACCTTGGTAATTAATTTGCGCCACTGCTGAAAGCAGTATATGTGGAAAATTATTATTACTATTAAATTATCTATAAAGTATTTAAGTATTTAATCAAATGGATCATGCAAAGTATGTCTCTCTCTCACCCTTTTTTGCCGTTTTCTCCAGATAGGGAAAGTTATTTGTGTCTCCTGAGCCTACCTTAAAGAAAGGTACATTGAGCTCATGAAGAAACTCCACAGCCATCTGAGAAAACAAAACTGACTTGTTAAGAAACAATAATCATGTATACAATTTGTGTACCTACTCTATTGTGATTATTTGATTATATATTGAATTTGTGTGTTGTGCATCAATATATTGTTTACTTTGTTTTAAATTAATTATTAATGCAAAAAAAGTAAGCGAGTCAACATCAATGCATGTGCATCTTGCATGAATAGGTAATAATTACAGTAGACTCTTTTGAAAACAAGTGTCTTAAAGTTTCCTTCTATAATCCTGCTATATGAAATAAACAAAGCAAAACGCCAACTCTCATTTTCAAGACAGTGTTTCAATATAATGTCTGTTTTTACCTCATCCATTCCTGACGCGGTGAAAAAGATCCCTACTTCCTCAGCATATTTCTGCAGCTCTTTGTATTGCTCATGGCTAAACTCCAGATAGCGCTTGTGTTCCCCGTACGTTTTCCCCCAAGAGTGCTGCGAGGTGTACGGGCGCTCCAATGCTCGCTTATTAAACTTGTACTCCAACTCACTCTTCTGAAACTTCGCACAGTCTGCCCCGCATTCCTGTTTCGTTAGTTGTTAAAGAAATATAGAGGAAACGCCACTGTAAAGTAGGTATATAGCAGAACAATATTGGCAGTATCTTTACCGTAACTGTACAGTCTTTTTTTTAATAAACGTAATACATATACAGAAATACGTCAGTCATACTATAAGCGTGCAAACGTTAACTGCCCCCATGAGAATGTTTTAAACATTTAGTTATCGCTAGCTTAACTTGGAGGTGGAAATGCATAGTCATAATGTACTTTACAGTATTTAAACATTCTGGGTTTAAATCATATCATTTACCAGTTTTCTCCCTTATCTATAATTAAATCGCCAATATTTTCTTGCATTCAGAAATAAATCACGTGTTGTGGTGGTGTGTTATTTACCTTTGCCATTACTATCATTCGTTTGGCAGTATCGATGTTTCCCTGGTGGTTTTGTCCAATTTCAGCAATAATAAAGCACGGATTGGAGCCTCCGATCATTCTACCAGGACACAGTTCAAACTCTAAAGGCATTTTGGTAATAATGCGCAGCGATATAAATATAACTTAACTAAGTAATAAACTAAACAGCACAAATAACGTTATGTGTGACAACGGTCGCAAATGTCAATCTAATATACATTAAATTCTGACCGGAACATATAGCATGTAGGACATCCGGGTTGACTTAACATCCGCTTTCTTATTTCATCTTAAAAGTACACACACTATCGTATTATCAGAGATACTTAGGCTACATGATTTAGTTGCAAATAGTATATTATTCATTTGCTACTTATATTAGAATGTAGGCCTACACCTATATAGTATACCAGTTAGGTGTGGTAGGGATTCTACTTTCAGCAGCATTTTTCATATCAAACAGTAGTTTGTTCAAAGTCCTTTATTAGCCTAGATACAATAAATGCCAGTGATGTGAATTGTGATTTTAAATGTTTTTCATTGTAATTAAATGCAGCCACTTTATCATGGTATCATTTATAATTACAAAAATATTTATTTTGTTAACTTAAATCACAAATGTTCCATCACTGTCATAATATTTAGAGGTGCATGATATTTTAAGCATTAATATAGCAGCAAATACATATACGTTATGTAGGCTGTTGGAATATAATAATCAATAATCAAAATTAATCAGAACATGATAAATTGCTTAACAATAGTAATCTGCTTTGTATGAATAGGCCAGACACTCCCTCAGAACACTACTGCCTCTCAGTATTTCTCCATTCCAAATAGCTTGCCTTTTTGTCTGGCCTATTCATACAAAGCAGATTACTATTGTTAAGCAATTTAACATGTTCTGATTAATTTTGATTATTGATTATTATATTCCAACAAGGCTAAACAAATTGTTGTAATTGCGTCCTGAGCAGAGAACGTGTGTGCTCACACTCCCTGTGTATGTGTCCTCTGCTCTTAATTGTTTCAGCAGTTAGTAAGTATGTTTGTGGCCCACAGTGCATTTGTTTTGGTCTAAGATGCTGGTACTGGTAGTACATCTCTTGGCAGAGTCTTCGACCTGAAACCCGTATTTAAATTACAACCCTGCTAAATCTCCTTTGTGGGATGTGGAATACATAGGTTAAAGACCAGTCTATGAATTCATCTTGCTGCTAGCTACCATGATGAGTTACATCATAAAAAGCCATGACACTTACTCTACATTTTGAATAGTTCACACGTGTCTTATATACACTAAGGGGAGGTATTAGTATTAGTATCACACCATGATTGCCCTTGTTGTTTTCACTTGTCTGGTGCTTGTCTCTATCCCCACCAAGCGTTTCCTCTTTCCCCTCATTATTAACCCAACATTTCCCATTTGTGCCAGTTTGGGCTTGTCTATTTACAGTAAGCATCTCAGCATTATTCCCTGTAACCTGCCCTTGCCTGTTTTGAGTTTACCACCCATACCTTTTCTGACCTTGAGCCTGCCTGCTATTGTACTATATCCTAAACCCATGTTTGGATTACCCTGCCTGCCGCATTTGGTATTAAACACTACCTACACAACATGCTTTGTGTTGTGTCTGCACTTGTGTCACCTGTCAGTGTGATTGATAGTATGAGTTAGTTAGTATGAGTTTGAGTATTTCCTAATTAGCTGTAGACTAAACCTTTTTTGTTGTAAAAAACAAAACAAAAAAACTACATAAAAAACTGAGACTGTATTAGTGGACTGGACTAATTGTCTACATACATCGTTGACAAAATAATAAATATTGCAATAGGCTTTTTTAAATTAAAGGTAAAACTGCAATAATATAGGAGGGGTTCTCATTCTTTGTTCAACCTATATGATTCAACATGCCATTAGTGTGATTAGTAGATTTAGATCCTCTCAGAAATAACTGAAGGTCAAGTTGATATGATCTCAAAGCTCTTTCAAATGTACATTTCCAAATGTGGAGTATTATCTCTGGAACATTTTTCAATAAAGCCTTCTTCTCAAATCATATCTTAAAAGTAGATTTTCTAGTATTAAAGGGCAGTTAATAGTGCAATACCAGTAATACCCTAATGCCCAGAACTACAAAGAGCCACCTCACTGGCAGTAATGTTGAAAGCAACCACTTGGTTCATAAAATGTAGTGTATCCTAAGTGTCTCATCTTATTGTGCATGATCTTGTCATAAATAAAAGAATGCTCTGTTTACATTAACCTTGACAACCCAATCTATTGTATTTCCCTGTTTCTGTATTTTATGTAGACGTCGCTTCTTACATATTTTGATGTGAGCTTTTCTCAGACTGTGTGAAATACCGAGTGAGAGATGAAGAATTATCATATTTGTTAACCACTGAACTAAAGGAAGGCAGAAAGATTACAGGGAAGGATCATTCAATTTTTCTTTACTGATACTGAAATCAAATGGACAATGGACACACAAAAAGCAACTTGGCTATCAACTAGTTTTTGTAAAACCACTATAGTCTAATTTTAAGTGGCAAGTGTTTAATCTAGTGTGTGTATATATATATTTTTAATATATTGCCTTCTGTATATGTACATAGCAGAGTACATAGCCACACACTATTTAAATGCATGTACAAACAGATCACATGATGACTGAACTTTATCTTCCTGACTGGAGAGGGTTTAAAAAAAAAAAAAAATGCATAGATTGAAAATCTATATATGCCACAAGCTGGCTCAACACACAAAAGTACACACACACACACATTACATTGGGAGTTCGGTTTGGTCCTAAAATGATAGTCTGGGCGGTAACAAAATGGAGGGATGAAGAACGGTAAACCCATTACAGCATCATGCCATCATTACAGCTGGGAATTCTGGGATTTCTCTGAGGAATGGGAATGATACTGTGTGGAGTGGTGTAGCTATTAGGGCCGGGGAATGAAGGGAATCTCTTTACAGTTAAACAAGTCAGCCCTTCCCTTTAGGTTTCCTATCACAGGTGCACAGACCAGACATGACAGTCATGCTGGTGCCGCCAAGCTAGTCCACTGGAGGACATCATCAGCAGGGAATACTGCAAACGTCTGATGGTGTGTTGAAATAGTGTGCCTATAGGTGTGAACCTTTAACTTGGGACATTTAGGGTGATGGCTGTTATATACTTCAAACAAGAACAAATTGTATGTGTTCCAAGTGGGAACTGACCAATCACATTAACCCTGTATAATTTGCTTTGCTCCCCACCCCCTCCAATTTGGGAATTTCAGAGACAGTTCCTTAGCCTGCTCTCATTAAACAAATGTCATAGTGTGCATATTGACTTTGTCTTGCAGTGCTGTAATTATTTGGAGTATAGTGCCAGCCTCAGGGCCAGAGACCCATATGATAGGGAACAATGCTTACATACATGGTTATAGGATGGGGACAGATAAAGAGTCAAGTCCCACTGTCTGTAAACTGCAGTAACAAAACAGTGGGACATCAGTCGGCAGGTAGGCGGAGTACATGGACCCAAGCCCCTGGATGGCCTCCGCCACCTAGCGGACCAGCGGGGACTGTTTCAGGGAGATGAGAACAGATCGCATGCGGGACACATCTTTGGCCTGCTTGCTGGACTTGGGGTTGAAGTCGCAGAGACGCGCCACGCGCTCCCATTCTGTGCCAGGGTTATTCTCGTCCAGATCTGAAATCATGGCCTCCTCAGCTGCCCTGGAGAAAAGGGAGCAGGGGAGAAGAGAGATTGTTAACAGTAGGCAGAAACAGTAAAGGAGCCAGACACAGAGGCCTGAGAAAGCCCCCTGCTGTTCACCAACACACAGAAACACCAGTTGAAAGCTGTCACTAAGACTACAGACACACTAAAGTTTTATTCTGATAGAATTTCCTTTGCTTCAAGAGGAAACATATGTCAGTCTGTCTACATTGAACACTTGCTCCATGGTGGGCAGATGTGAGTATTTACAAGGGCACTGTGTTGTTGGTTCAGCAGAATCTAGCTCAAGGCCGGCAGGACAGACCACCATAGAAATCGACATTCATCTATGTGCTTGGTCACAAAGAGAAGACGCTACAGCACAGTTATTAACCCAACTCTGCACACACATTACAACACAGACTCCCCAGCTAATTGAACAGTCCACATCAGGCCTATAAGAAAACAAACAACATATTGATCTAAAGATCTGAAGCATGGTTGGTTAAAAACGCAGTTCTGTGAAGAACTAGCAGAGGGGACATGTCCACTGCCCGACATAAACTTGCACCATATTTCCATAACCTCTGTTCTCCACAAGGTCCAAGTATAGGAATGTCAGTCTCATCTGTATACTTGTCCTTGATAAAAAATAAAAATAAATATATAAACAGCAGTGGCAAGTTCTGTTTTTTTAACCAAACCCAAATGTATTGAAAGCCTATGGCTTTGCCATGCATTTTGCTGCAGCTGGAAAGCAGGCCATCTTGGAGAGGGGGAAAAGACTAATATCCTTTTAAGTATTAATTTGGATGCAATGTGTCAAAGTCTTAATGTGAGGGGTGAGGTGTCCTTAACCAACTTAAAAGAAATACATACAGTAGAGGGCTTACCACACAAACAACTGAAAAACAAAAGCAATGATTGACAGATAAAAAATAAAAAACATACAGCTCTACAATCACCAGACAATAACAATTTGAGATGCAAGCCATAATGTATAATCATGGCAGTCATCCAATCCCGAGAGAAAGAAATTCCACTGCCATGGACTGACTACCTACACGAACTGAACCCCCAATACCAAACCTATAGATTGGCTAGTACACAACACAGCAAAATGGGGATGAAAAGCAAACATCCATTCAATGCGACAACCAACTACAAATACACATAAGGACCACAACATCACAAAGGGCACACTATAGGTTTTACTCATTTTAAAAGGCAGTGGATGTATCTATACCTCACATATAGGCTATTAAACTATGTAAACAATACATTCTTATTTATACAGGCAGAATGCCCTAACAGGGTTTTATTGTTTTACTTAACTGGTCTAGGCGGTAGCAAGGATGGTTAATGTGTGTGCTTTAAGGTGCAGAGGAAAAGAAAACAAGGAGAAACAATTTAACAAGTCAGAATATAGGAGACAGAGAGAGGAAGGGGGATGAAATCTAACAAGTCAGCTAAATGTAGATGGCAAAAGCCAGCATGCAAAAGCAACATCACTCCTGTATTTCTTTGTCTTACCCCCCCCCACCGATGTAGGAAGTGCTTGGTGTGCAGTCTGTTGCCATTGGTTGGGCGATGTTGTCCTACTGCCTTGGACAAGTACATTGTCAGCAAAGGACATTGCTGCACATAATCCTTTAATGACTATGAGAATCTGAATTTAAGACCATTTTAAGTCCAAAATAGCTATCAGCTGTGTGAACAGTATTATATATGCCAACATTAATTTATAGTAAGGCCCTTTTCCCCAAAAAATTGTTAGGGAAATGTTAAAGACAAATCTAGCACTGCCTAATGGCAGGGTTTATGTCAAGTATATTGAGCACTGTATTAGCCTAGTCTGCAGATTACATGAATATTACTGTAAAAACAGGGTACAGGACAACCCCAACGATTCCAGTGGCAAGAGAAAAGGCTGCACCGCCAAGGCAGCACATAGGCTAGCTAGGCAACATTGGCATGTCATTCTGTTTGGAAGGCAGTGGCTAGACAGCACTTACAATTCTATTTATAAGCACAAATACAGTTCAGGTTGAAGCATTTGTGTATCCATAAATTGGACAGGGATATTTTAAGAAAATGGTTAATGCCATTTAACTTTTCTATGTTAAATAAATTGCAGCTCAGCAAGGAGGGTACGGCGGTATCACACTGCACAAAATGTCACATGTGGATAATGTTTTGTGCAGTGGATAACAGTTGATTTTACAGTTTCTACATTTGGACTTCAGTCCTTTATATATATATATAAAAAAAAAAAAGAAGCAAAGAAGGAATATGTGGGAGGCAACTGTTACACAATCCTCCCTACAGAAACAATACCACTGCTGTTGTGCGGCTGCAGGAAGACTGTATGATTGTATGCGTGTGTGGCTGAGTGCATGTAGCATGATACTGTACATTAGTCTAAGCTGAAGGGAAGGAAGGTCTCCAGGAACACTGCCAACACTGCACATTGTGAACTTTAGCGTTAGGAATAAAAGTTGACAATCCTTTGAATCTGCCATCACATGTATACAGAATCCATGCCCAGGAAGACAGACAAATGCTTCAAAACAAACCTCAGCAAGGTTAACTCACTAAAGCCAAATCTAATATTTAGAAAGACTACAAAAACACTCCTACAAATAAACTGCTTATTTGGTGAGGGATGATTATTCACACAAGTACTCATTATTGGAAACTCAAAAGTTGTGAAATAAAACATCTGCATATGAGCTTTGTGAATGACAAGGGTAAACTTAAAAACAAGAATATAAGTGGAAACATAATCTTTGAGGGCACAGCTACAATGAAAGTTGATTCTCAAAAAATTGAGTGACGGTAGTGACATGCAGCCATTCAAAAAATATTATTTTGTATTCTGACAGGCCTCTGCATATGACATGCACAAACTAGAGAAACAACTCGTGTCCAAATGGTGGGAAAACAAACTACAAAAACGATGCCGTTTAGTGCCATTGATGTGGTCTAAAATCAAACTATGGGAGAAAGAAAAATTTAAAACAGCGAAACGTGAAGAAGGAATTGTAGGGCTCAACAGACAAATGGTAATGTGGAAAATAAACAAGACTATAAAAAAAATAAAAAAATAAGTTTTAGCAGGAGGATGATGTCAGTTGGAGCAACATACACATAACCAATGAGCTCAGAGAAGGGCTGCTTGTAGAAGTCTTCGTCCAGCACCCTGGACAAACATCCCAACGGCAGAGCAGCAAGACAGGAGAGAAGAGAGACAGTGGTGAAAGGGAGGAGAGGATGAAAAGACAAGCAGGTTATCATTCACAGGTCAAAGCATTGACTCTGGGCTGTATACTGTAATTAAAGGGTTAACTACCTCAATGGGCTTAACAGAATGTCAACAGGGCTCATCGTGAGAATAACTCCGTTCCCATCTAATTGTTAACCAAGCATCTTGCAAATTCTTTATACGGCATAAACTCATGTTTTGGTAAGGTTTAGGCATTAAACTTATCATCTGGTTAATGTCGTGGATACATTATTTGGGTTTAGGCATTAAATTGCAGTTACAGTGTAGGTACGCCATTATTAGTTAGGATATAGTAAAAATAAGGACATGGTAAGAATAATGTACAAACTTAAGATAGGCATATGAAAGTAGCCAGAATATAGGTATAAAAGAAATGTCTAAGAAATGTTCTGGAGTCCAGCAGATGTGTCCCCTGGCTGCAATTCTGCATATTGGGGGAATCTGGTACTAAGAAGACAGCAGGGTAGCATAGCTGAAAAGGAAGGCTGGTCTAATTCAGATGCTGCAGAACATATTTTTAAGATGGAGTAGCCATAATATTCATTTATTTTTTTCCAGATATATTCATTTATTTTACTTTCATGACACAGAGTTGGTTTGTGAAATGGTATACATTATGCAGTGATATTTTTGAGACCAGAGGCCAGTGTGTAGAATTATATTTTGAATAATTGTCAGACTAAGTGCATTTCAGACAAAGGTGACTCTCCCTGTGTGAAGTCAATACCTGTTGTTGACTTTGGTCTTCTCTAGCTGTTCATTCTGCCTGGTGTGCCACTCCTCCAGCTCCACCTTGGCTTTCTCCTTCCACTCAGACTCTTGCTTACGGGAGTTAGCATCTGGAGAAAGAGAGCAGTGGCAGGGATAACAGAACAGAGCCTGGCAGAAACCTGCTGCATTTGCCATGTATGGCACATTTCAAAGAATGATTAATGCACTCTCTCCTTCCATTTGTTTACACCTACCTAGTGCCTCCAGTCTCTCTCTCTGCTCTTCTCTCCATATGCGCAGGCTTTCAGGTTCAGCCTGCAGCCGGTCCGCATTAGAGATGGCAGCATAGGCATCCGATGGGCCATTACTCTCCTGACAAGGAATGACGTGATGAAAGAATACATAACTAAAACTAACCAATGACAGAAAGCATCTTGTATCATATTTTGGGGGTTTGGGGGAAAATTAGCATTTGGATTTGCAATATTCAAGCTATTGAGACTGGAACTTGTCCTTGTTTTGGTTGCAGTGGATTAATATCTTCTGGAAAATGTCAAGTCACTAACATGAAGCTGTGAATTTAGCTACATATAAGAAAAGGTCCATGACAAACGGAAATGGCATATGAGGATAACAGAATGCTGAAGGTATTATCCCAGTCCAATATTTCTGGAGTAGTGTTGTAGGGTCACATATTTTAATTCATATTAATGTTGTTATTTTCCACACATACAAGCAAACTACATTTAGATGACACAATGTCTTTCTTACCGTAGTTTTTAAACCGATTATATCATAGATTAATATTTCTGGTTTGACAGTGAACACGAAAGATGACACACTATTACATGTAATAGTAATAGAGCTTTGAAAAAAATTACCACATGAAAGTCTCCATTGAGGGCACCATCTAGAAAAGACAAAATTAAGAGAAAGATTAAGACACATAGCAAAAGACAGTACATATACAAACTTCATGTTACAAGTCCTTCAGAACTGGAAGATATTGCCAGTTGCCTTCTCTGCAGTGTGAGTCAGTGAAAAAAAAAACCTCATTAGGATTTCCTACTAAGACAACATTCAGTCAGCAATTCGAAATATTGGTCAAGACCCTTACTTCCTTCAGGCTGCAGTGCTAGCTCAATGACTCAAATCTATGGTCAAAGGTCATCGATATCTGCATTTCCTATATTTGTGGCCGACAAGTTGGCAGCTAGGACAGCCAATGCGGTCGCCTGCTACTGGTACAGCTTGTAAAGTATGAATGAATGAGAACGCATTGAAGAGCCCAGTTACTATTCTTGTGGCTTTATCTTCAGAGACACAGTAATATATTGACGAAATTTATCGTTTCTCATGTTTTCTCAGTCACACTGTATTGTAGTATATCCTATACCTTAGCAGCATGTCTATGCTGTCAGAGCTGGAAAGCCTTGCTAAGCTAGGTATAGCTAGTTAGCCAAAGCGAAGCTAATATGGCTAGCAGTCTGGAGAACATAACCTTGCTACATATTTTAGACCAAAATATACAAAACGGCGGAAATATGTTAACTCAAACTGAACTCTATAAAACTAAAGTTGGTGGTTAGGTATACATATGTGACGACCGCCTATTTAAGAGCTAGTGTTTACCAACCAGAGTCGCCTAGGGAAGAGGGGATATCTCCGCTGTCCAAGATGCTGAAACCTTCGTCGTTTTCAATCCCTGCAATTTCGCTTTCCTGTTGGGCCAAGAAAGCGGCGGCAGGGTCCTCTTCTGAACCGATGCCATTACCAGCTGCAGGTGGGTCAAAATTAAGGTCGTCCATGTCTATATATTTATTGCGAAACAAATGCGGAAAATGCAAACTGTAGCGGCAAGCAGGTGTATCGATTGACCGATCCGTTTAGCTCAGGGATGGATAAGAGGTGGGCCGGAGGGAAAAACCACTGACATCAGCAAATGTATCGAAGCGGAAACAGGTGATGGGCCAATCAGAAACCACGGATAGTGATTGACCGTAGAGTGGACCAACCGCATAAAGACTGACATCAAATTGTTCCAATGAAAGTCTTCTAACTCTCATATGTACTGTCCCGTGATCTGTTGCCTTTTATCACAAATAAAAAGCCATTGTGGAGAGACCTTTCACAGAACCTCATTACTCCATTAAAACGCATTTCCTTGCCGTATGCAAAAACTATGACGTATAGTAAAAATAGACTTGTTATAATTATAGTGATATTAAGTTTAACCTTCACCAAATGCTCGTTTTGCAATGAAGGTTATTTGGTCATTTTATACTAATTTCCAATACTATTCTCTGCTTTGTGTAGAATAGATATTCTATCTATCCATTCTATCTCAAAGTAGCCTGTCTCTTTACCTGGCTGAGCAGTATTAATAATTGAAAGGCCTGACTTGATAAAATGGTTAAGGTTACATACTCACCTGATTCAAGGCAAACTGTTATAAATCCATTTTTTTTAACAAGACAAGGAAACCAATATACTGTATGTTAATGTGTGTGCTATATTATAGATTGTATATCAATAGCGTATATTCCCTTTATATCTGTTAATGTAAATGTTATTATAGCGGTGTAATATACAGTACCATTTAAATAAATACAATGAAGCACACACTTGAGCAATTTTGATATAATCTCAATAAGTATGTTTTGAAAGGCATAGAAACATAACAGGATACATATTGAAGCTAATTACCAACCAACAGTTAAGCAATTCATACAATTTACTTAGAAACCTGATCAATGGAGGAAAAAAAAAACAAAAAACAGAACAATGTAGTTATAAGTCATACATACTTGCAAATACCTGTTTCCCCCAATTCTCGCTATGGTGTATGCTACATTAAATCTACTTATCTTTAGCCAGGCAATGATTTAACCATCTTTGGTGTCTCATTTCTACTTCTCAATTTTAAATTAAACTAGATACTATATGCATTATGCATATTGTTATTACAGCTGATTAAGGAATGTTTTAGTTTAAAAAAAAAAAACTATTTCTGTGTATTAATCTACTTTCTTACTGTACTAGATACATTTCCATTATAATACAGTCACCTTTTATAGTTATGACATTTTGTTATAACTATGTAAGTTTTGACTCTAGCACAGTGAAATTCAGTGTTTAAAAAACTGCATTTAAGGGGTACTTAAATTGACACTATTTTCCATCAAACAATAATTTGGAATGAGTTACAGAAAATTAGTTACCTAATAGTTTTGTTAATACAATGAGGTCTCTATTAAAGGACTTTAAGAAAAAGATGAAAGGCTTTTACAGAAGCATAAACACAATACCAACCTACTGTTATCAGCTGTCCACAACAGTGCGGGCACAAAGATGACTATACCATAATACTTTAGCGATTTACAGTGCTCTCTGTATGTAAAAATAGACAACACTTTGGTCCCATGTTGGGCTATCTTAAAGACTACATGCAATTCTGAGAGCAGAAAATAAACAAATGTGTTTAACCCTCCTGGTGTCCTATGAGTCAAAATGACCCAGTGCACAGCGGGAGGGTTAGATGGACACTTATGGTTGGGTGGACACAGTCCCCAGCAACACTTTTGCAGAGAACCACATATCCTGGGAAGCATTTGGGTTATGTTTACACAAACTCCCACCTCTGATTTATGATTGTCTACTCACTCAAGCATTATGCTAATATGACTTGGTATAAAGCTGTTGCAGTTTGTTAACTTTAATATAAAGGAAAGCTGGGAGCCTAAAGACAGACCGGCACAACTGCAGGTCTATTGAACGAACTCCCAAAATATGTAGAAGGGCTGTATGCATGTGGAATACAGAGGAAGTGGCTTGACTCCCTCTTGCTGGAGAAGTCATTAAAAACACATTTCTGCACAACTGCCTAATTCACTCTCCTTAATGATAATGTAAACAAATTATAACATGATAGAGGTTGTGTTAAATTGGCATCTATGCCATCCAGATAGGATATACTTTTTTTCTTTTGTAGTTTGAAATAAACAGGTTGCTCCTGGCTGTAGGAAAGACATGAAGTTCTCCAACAGAGCTTTTTTGTCATGCTCTTACAGGCCGCCATAGTATTTGTACAAAATCAGAAATAACACATTCTTCAAACATCATTGTGTATGTAATTCAGCAGCATGCTATACATGTGTTCTGTTTTAATTCTATGTCCGCACCAGAGAGCACCCAAATGATGTATGTTCACAGTTTGCATCTTATTCCAGTATTGCTTGTCCACTAATATATCCTCCTGGTGGTATAATCAAGCACCATGCTAGCTGCTCCCAGTAAAGCGGGCTCCTCTAGTTCAGAGGTGACAACCTTGATGCCCTGGGCGGAGGGCAGGGCCCTCTGGGAGATGATGTTCTGCACAGGCTCCTGGTAGAATGAGGCCAGGACTCCAGACAGAATCACTAGGGAGGGGTTCACCATGTGCAGGATGTTGACAATGCCCACACCCAATGCTGTGGAAGCTGCCCAGAGAGAAAAGCCTAGATGACTATTGACTTCAAACATGTCAGACATTGTGAAGGTAGAAATGGAGTGAGAATTCGATGTGTTTATTATTTGTATACAGCTCTGGAAAACATTTAGACTACTGCACATTTCTTAAATATAATAGAAATATTACTATTAAGAATATATTGAAAAATGTATATATAAAAATATATTGATTAAGTATAAGTACAATTATATATAGTTATTATATACATAGTAAACTATGTATGTAATGATTAAGAGAGCACTGATGCAGTGCTCTCTTAATTATTTCCAGAGCTGTTTATAGACAGACATGATCAGATGTCAATATATTTTTTCTTTGAATTGATACATGAACACACAAACACAATGCACAAAAGTATGAATGAATGAATCCACTTTAAGTCAAAAGCCTTAGTGTGTGTGTGTGTGTGTGTGTTGTGTTTCCCAACCTGTGTTAAGAACAGCTTCAGCCTTAGAGTTGCCTTGCCTGGCAGCATTAATGAGGTGGACAGCAGTGACTGACTCCATCAGCTTTATGTCCATCCCCTCCACCTTTAACAGTTCCTCTGAACACACGCACCGTTTTAAAATCATATTTAGACTCCACAATTACGTCATATTAGTAAGTGGGCAAGTGTTTACAATAGAAACGCCACAGGGTAAATGTTACATAATAAAGCAGTGAAGGGTCAGAGCTTAAGAATTTAATGTTATGACTTTCAGGTCTAACAGACACACACACACACACACACGCACCGTCATGTAGCCGTTTGGCCTCTCTCTGCAGAGCCATGCCGGATGCGTAGGCCTCTATACAACCTCGGCTGCCACACATGCACTCTGGGCCATCTATGGACACCATGATGTGACCCAGCTCTGCTGCACAGAACGTACTGCCATGGACCAGCTCATGCTGCTGGACAATTCCTCCTCCAATACCTACACACACACACACACATTTACTGACTGGCTGGTTTTAAGAATACGTTTCAAGCCATATGAAACGTTTGTTAAGCCCTTGACTCAAAAACTCCATTATCTCACAATGATTACACAGGCTGTCATGATCAATATAGCATCATCGGTTAGTGTGAGAAAAGGGTTATTTTAATCCCAAAGGCCAGATTGTAGACATATACTTTTGGTCTTTTCTTCATAAATACATATACAGTATATTGTACAGTGTCTCACTAATTAAGTGAATATTGCATGAAACCATCTAAATTGATTATGGTAAATAAAAAGAAAACATAAACAAACAATACACGTCTGGCTGTCTCACCTGTCCCGGTGATGATGGTGACAAAGTTCTCCACCCCTTTGCCGTGGCCGAACTTCCTCTCCGCAAGAGCGGCACAGTTTCCGTCGTTGTCGACCCAGACGGGGAGGTGCAGCTCGTCGGAGATGGGAGTCCTCAGGTCCACTGAGGTCCACTCCTGGATCAGCTTGGTGGAGTGGAGGACCACGCCTTCCTGGGGGTTGACACGCCCCCCTGTGGACACTCCTATGGGGATGCATTTCACAGGCTGGATTAGATTTAAATCTCTTTTTTTGGCCATGGTATTTCCATATGGAATGAGTGAGAGAGAAAAGCTCTTTGTACTTTGAGATCTGGAAATAAAGAGGACCCCTCATTATGCCATATTAGCTTGTTTATACTGAACCAACAGAGTTGTCCTTATACATAGCATAATACAGAATTTGCAAGAAGATCTATAATTAGACACATATCTCTATCTATTGATGAATTTAAGATCTTCATAAAGACTGTGGTGAAGGAGGCATGTAGTTGTTTCTGGAGAGGCTGCTATGTTTAAACGCGTCTTGTTTTAGAGTTGCATATGTTGACATTGTATCACTCGTGTTGCTGTATGACTGCTACCATGGCCAGGTCTCTTACAAAACATACGTTTGACATCAATGGGACTTCCTGGTATAATAACAATAAACAGCAATCTGGTGTACTGAACCCAGAGGCGTGACTACAGAGCGTGCCGTGTAACAGAGTACAGTATACCTCTAGCATACTGGTGTTGCTTACAAAACTACAATGGCAGGTGAACTGAGTGGCGTGGAGAGAGACATACCCACACCCAGTATCCTGCAGTTCAGCTGCACAGCATCCTGGATGGCGTTTTTACAGATCTGGAGGATTAGCTGAATCCTTTCCTCGTACCTTTTAGGATTAGGCTTTGTATACTTCTTCACAATCTTACCCTGGATAGAGGGAGGGGAGAGAGAGCACTCACTATTTTACTCTATCAGCCATTTACAACATACTGTACATTTAATAATTGCCCTCTGGATGGACAATAATACAATATGAACTGAACATTCTCAGTATATAACAATTTACAAAATATAGAGGTAATGTAGCAGCAGCAGATGCAATGCAATTTGGGCGAGCAGCCTACCTTCATGCAGATGATGGCCACTCTGAGGTTGGTGCCTCCTAGGTCCACAGCCAGGGAACTCTGGGTCTCCAGGATGTGGTCGATGTCCTGGGAGATGGATTCTTTCACCGGGGGGAAGCAGAAAGTCTTCTGCAGGGGTTCATCCAGGTTAATGGTGTGCAGAAACTTAAGGATGCGGGGCACCGCGTTGCCATCGCCGTATATCTTTGAGCTAGTGACACACACACACACACACGCACACGTTAGTACCATATATAATGTAAAATAAAGTGTGGGTAGGAACATATTTACCAAGTCATCAAAGGTGTTATTCAATTACATATTTTGTAGTTTATATAATATTTTTACATACAGGAATTGCTATCCTAAGAAAGAACTGTAAAACTGGCTTGCTTTGGAAAGTCTTTATGTGTACTTATTAATTATGCTACTAATTCAAGAATTCCATCCCTTCTAAACAAGTGGTGTGAATATATCCACATCAACACCATCAGAACATTCCAGAGGGGAGAGGGACACATGGGGACAGTGGACAGGCAGGGTGCTCTCACCAGGGGTATCTCTTTCCAAACTGTAGCTCCAGTGCATGGTAGATCTTATTGTGCGTGTCTGCGTCTCTCACGTGGAGAACGTTCTCCCCTAAGGGAAAGAAACACACGTGAGTTCAGGGAGACTTCCAGCATGAGAGTTAGGATTAGTCCAATCTCAGAAGACTTCCTCTTCTGTAGAAGGAATTCTGTTTACAATCTGATTAGCAACTTGACATGCAAGAACGGATTTGGCGTTAACAGATATCTGCATACGAACGCAGATACACTTTTATAAAAAGTCAAATCATGGGCTGATAGCTGCTTTTGTTTCTTCTCAAAAGATTGTATTTCAGCCAATGTTCAATCTCCTTTGCACTCCACAGACCTGCATTCAACCAAAGCCTGCTCAAACGTGACTGGTCAATACTGCTCAGACTACAAATGAAACCAGGACTAATATATATTGTATACAGATTCTGCATTCATATGCAGATATTTGTTTATAGAAATTAATATTAGTACTGTTGTACTGCACCCTACAGCTACAGTACACCTAGCACTCAATATCCATCTTACCCGACTACCTGATTTATAAACTTATAAGCCTGCCCAATATTACATGAACTACTGCTCTGCCTACCTGTCTGTCTATCCCTCTTCCCATCTACTAACCTCTCTCTCTAACTGGGTTTCCACCCATCTATCTGCCCCATTGCCACTGACCTAACTGTTCAATAGACTACCTACCAATCTCCCTGCCTATCTTCCTATCTATCCAACATTTACAGTGTACTTGTCCAATAGTCTGCCTACCTACAGTATGTATGTGTCATCTACCTACCCGTCTCTCTGCCCGTCTGTCTGGTTCCCAGGTTGATGACAGGCGTGCCAAAGGCCCCGGCTTCTCGGACTCCACAGCTGCTGTTCCCGATCATGCAGCCGGCGTGACACACCAGCTGGATGAACTGATCGAAGGGAACGTGCTTCACCGCGTGGAAGTTTGGGTGCCGCTCAATCCCCTTCTTGCGCATTACACGCACCATGTCTTTGCTTCCTGTTGAAGCATGTATGAGGCGGGAGAGACAGAACAGAACAGGGTCATGACTGAGAATTACTCCATTTCATTTATCATCTAGTTGGGTTTTGTACTTGGTAACAAAACGTGTGTGCCTGCTCATGTCACCAGTTCCAACAGCTAGCTTTGTATGCAATGATTGTCAGCTACTACTCAAGAAAAGCACTTGATGTGAGCCGCTTTGCATAAAAGCACAGCTTCTATGCAACCTGAGATGTAATGTAAACATGACGAAGATACAGACTGGGACAGACACACAGTAGACGAAAAGGTGTGTCTCACCGGCATCTATGTTAGGGAACAGGATGAGTGTCTTCTTGTTGAAGGACAGTAGAGCGTCCAGCATCAGCCCGTAGATCTTAATGGAGTTCTGGATGTCTGTGGTCACAGGGTGCTGCAAGGCCACTATGTAGTCCTTCTCCTGCACCTTGTCTCCTGCCCCACACAAACAATGTATATTTAAATGTGTTGCTATTTATTTGTAGAGGTTTACAGTGTGCATTACAGCCTTCAAATATGGAAAAACACAAGAGCCTGCCTCACACAACAGCTTTATGCATTTGATAATGGCATGCAGTATTTTATCTGAATGGTGTGCCAGTAGTCACCTTAAGGTTTGTCAGTCTGGTTTGCTATGATTGGTTTGACCTTTTGGTAGAGGTTTCTAAAAGCCCATCAGTCCACTTATTGTGCATTTGAATGGGTTATTCGGGATCTGCTAAGATTGGCTTGTGTGTACATTAACCCTGCACTCACACCGGCAGTAATTTTGTAGCTCCTTGTAGCCATGTCTCTTTGTAGCCATCGCTTGGGGGCGCGTGAGCTCTATTTCCGGTAGGTGTGTCTACCCTGTCGCTCAGAGGTAGGCTACGTTGTCTTGCTTCATACATGGGCTAAACAAACTACGTAAACCTGTCGTTATGTAAATGCTGCGGCTATAGCATGAATCACTATTTTAATATAACACAGCTTACATCAAGATATTTTTATGTTGCCGGTCAATGATTGGTGATAATAATGTGCCATTCAAATTGCGGTTCACTTGGTTTTGCGTCCATGCACCAGTAAACCTCACAAGTGATGATTACAACCTCTAAAACCTGCCTCCGCCCTCCATATTCGTAAATATACGTCCCGGTAAATGAACAAGCACGCAGTTTCTACTGAATAGATGATTTGTCAACTTTCCACTCGCCAAGTAGCTGGACGCTCATTGAAATTAATAAAGGTCTGTCGCTGACTGGACGTACCCAGCCAGGACTTGATGACATCCATGTAGTCCTCGCGGTGGTGTGCTGACAGCAGCTTGTCGTAGGAGGGGCAGCCGGCCAGCAGGATGCGGGTGTGGTCCTCACACATGGCGATGAGGTGCTGCTCTGCGCTTCTCGTGCAGCAGGCGTGGTAGTGGGCCAGCTTACTGATGGAGTGGCGGATGGAGTCATCTATGGTGCCACTCACCTGACACACACACACACAGTGAGTTGTCACACTACGTCATTTTATAAAGATGAATGACAGACAGGAAATGGTGGAATTTTAATCAATAATGGATTAGGGATTGTCAGGCTTTGAAATCTATTTCTTGCCCCCTACTATAGAGCATATTTTAATGTATTTATATGTCGATATTCAGGTACAGTAAGTTAATCCTGTCAGATGTTGGGTACATTACCCGGGGCTACAGTACATACAGAGGGAGCTGACTTCCTTCTTGTTGGGCCACCTACTTATGACTTGTCTGTCTTTATACCCCTCTCCCTCATAATTAAGTCGACTGTGTCCAATGTAAAACATATTTAAAATGTCTTGGTAGTAGTAGTTGGTGCAGTATCGCTACACAGTCTCATAATCAAGAGTCATTTGCTCCTTCCATGCAGCTGTCAAATACACAGTCATACCTCTCCTCCCTCCAGGTGCAGTATCCTGATATTCATCAAGGCAGCAGCAGTTGCTAGGGCCAACGCATCGAAGCGGTCGCCGTGGACAATGAGGACATCTGGGTGGAGCCTCTGCAGGACGTCAGGCAGCTTGACAAGGGCCAGGCCAACACTCTCCACCATGGCCGCCTCGTCCTCCCCTCGCACTATGGTGTGCAGCTTGGACCCGATGTCAAAGTCGTCCTGCTCGATCATACGGAAGGTGTTCCTGCAAAGTGCAATGCACAGACAGAGAGCTGAGCTTTCACTCTTTTTCGAGGTCCTCGAGCTGTGAATTACCTTGTCCTGTATAAAATGGGGCACACACACATCTAATTTGCATTTTACATTTACAGAACAAACATCCATCACGGGTGAGGCTGTTTTAGGCATCAAATGCACCTCTTGACCGCACCACCAGCATTCCTCCTGAACTCAAGCCACCACCATCCTGATCGTCTCATCAATCTTCACCACCTAACAGTGTTGTCAACCTTGACACTGGCCTAGTCAGTAGCCACAGCACAAGGGTGCAACACCCCCCCTCCATCCATGCTGAGTCTAACTGTGCATTCTGCAGATAACGCCAAAGAACAAATCGACTGATGTGTTCAGGGTTCCCATCGCTGAGAACAAACATAACAAATCTAACCTTTCCCACGAGTCACAGCATGAATGTAATACTGAACTTCAGAATATGATAAATAGTCCTACAGTCCTAACTTCAATTTTGCATGCATGACCCCATCTAGTTAGTCACAACTATTCTCATTTCCTCTTCCTCAGCAGGGTATGAAAGCTGTCAAAGAGCCAACAAACTGAGGATGTGTAAATCATTATTGAGTAATGGTGTAAAAGCACCTGCAATGCACATGCACTGTGGGATAGCATAACTCCATTTTACAAATTACGAACATACAGTGGGGTGTATGATTAATTTGGCTCTGTATACCACCATAATGGAGTTTAAATAAAACAATGAATATGTGCTATTGACAGCAATACCATATTGGCTGAACTGTGCAGGAATTAAAATATTTTGTATGCAGTACATGCATGTATGGACACCAAGAAGAAATTTGATCAAATTAACACAATGTTACCGGTAAATAAAATCCATCGTTATTAAAACTGCCTGCAGTCTGGAAGCCATAAACATCACAAGACACTGGGTTTCCTCTCAGGCATCTACTGCAGCTGTCTTCAGTTCCTGCTTGTTTGGGAGACTTTTTGCCTTCAATTTGGTCTTTAGTAAGTGAAACTCATGTCCAACTGGATGGACGTCAGGTGATTGACTTGACAATTGAAGAACATTGAACATTTGGGTCTTGAAGAACTCTTTGTGGCTTTAGCTGTATGTTTAGGATCATTGTCCTGCTGCAGTATGAAAAGCCATCCAATCAAATTTGATTGGATGGGTACATTTCTGAATTCATCATGCTACTATTACTGTTCCCTTTATTCCTCCATGCTCTCTCCTCTTTTTTGTGTATCATCTGTGGGATGCATCTTGTTGTAAACCTTCTGTTAGTCTAGTGAAATCTTATCAATATTAAGCAAATATATTTATTGTCAAATTCACAAAATATCTCCTCACATTTGTCCATGTTGAAATAAATAATGCGTTACTTCTACACAGCCTTGGCTCCATAAATTGGAACACAAACAAAGTGGCTAACAATGCCGTTGGCTTTGCAACACGTTTCAATGTGGGAGGGAGGGAGTTTGTTTTGAACTCATACGTTCTTGAGAATAAATAACCCTGCCTTTAATTGTTGTCTTAGACACTGATATACCTACATTGTTGAGTGTGTTCTTAATTTGGCTGACCAGTGTGAAAGGGTATAACTTTGCCAGGGAGATCATTCTTCTGTTGTCCACCTTCGTGATCTTCACTGGTCTACCAGGCCATCTGATATTTTTCAACTCACCAGTGCATTCATTATTTTGTGAATCTACAAAAACGGTTGTCTCCAACTATGGCTCTCTTCACTGTCATTGTCTCTTCATTGGTTTCCATGTTGATAGAATAAAAATGTGACAATTAGAATAAATTATAGAAGTTCTATAACTTCCATTTATTGTGGAATAACACCTATCCAAGGAACAGCTCAGCAGAAAAGTGTCCAATTACTTCTGGTCTCTTAAAAATGAAGACCTCAGGACAAAACTGTTGTAATTCTTACACTGCTCACACAACTGGTATGTGCATAACATAATGAAAGTGACGTTGAGAGCCTGGATCAATGTTCGGGTTGACAGATAAAATAACAATTTGTGTTAGTGTCTAAATATGACCCTAATGTATATAGTATATAGCATTATTCAATTGTAGAAAAGGATTGCCAAGTTACAATAATTGTCAATATCAAGGCCAAAAGATAAACATCTGGAACTTACTGAGATACTATACAAGATGGCTGGAGGGTCTCATTTGTGTTTCACTTCACACTTAGATGATGTAATGCATAAACCTGGCAGTAGCATCCATTGTTATGCCAATAATGTGCCTCCTCTGTTTGTGTTCCCTAGCTTCAAGTTTTTAGTATAGGAAGTGTCCTTGGCTGATTAGAGGATATTATAGGGGCATTTTTCTTTCAAGGTAACGTGGACCTGAGCAGCCCCCTGAGACTGGAATGTGATTAAAGACTAGTGGCAGAAGAGGGACCAGCAAACTCTTCTGCAGCTCCAGTGAGGCCAGTGAGAGTGCAGAAACTAGGTCACATGCACACATTCTTCAGTGTTGAACACAAGCAGCTAATCAAATAACCGCAGCTTAAATGGAGTAAATGATTGCTTAAAGCAGCTATAGTCACAACTGCTTTGTTTTGGATTGAACCCCGTACAACTACAATTAGTGTTGCCAATATTAACAGTGTGTCGGCTAAACAGTAGCCTACTGGTAATTTCAAGATCACAGGGAATGGAATTGAAACACATGGTGTTACAATGCTTAATCAGACACTTTGAACAGAACAGTAGAAAGTAATCTGGAAATCAGAGGCAGGAAGTTTAAATGATTAAACTACTACTGTGTTCATTTCACCCGTCTCCTCATTCTCTGGTTCAACAGTTAAAAATGGCTCCGGAAATGTTGAAAAGCATCTCTAGAACAATGGTATTCAACCCTGGTCCTGGGGACACACCGCCATACATGCTTTACGTGACTCCCTGCTCCAACACACCTGATTCAAATTAATGGGTCGTTATCAGGCTTGGGTAAATTGATAACGACCCATTAGTTTGAATCAGGTGTGTTGGAGCAGGGAGACATCTAAAACATGCAGGGCAGTGGGCCCCCAGGACCAGGAATAGGAACCACTGCTCTAGAAAATATGTCGAACTTTACATTATACATAGGGCAGAACATACAAGATTAAATTAAATATTAGTCCAATATTCAATTTAAACAAAGTAATCAGTTTACAATAGCTGATATGATAAGACACACACCAAATTAGTCTAGGATACACAGAAATACCATAGAATACAATGTGTTATAGCCAGTTTACTGTAGCTAAATTCTCAATTTCATGTTGTGATTGTATGAAAAGTAGTAGTACAAGTCATCAGCTTTCGTCAAGAGGACAATTGGCTTCAAACATGACACACTACTAAAATGTAGCTTGTATTTTATGTAACTTAGTTAATAACAAATGTACTTGTCCGAGAGAAAAAGAACATAACAATGCTTATTGTCAAGCCCTGCTTCAATTATATAGGAGAACCCCTAAAATACTGAATGTTGCTTGTAAATCAAGTGTTTGCTTAAACCTCCCGCTGTCCTAAGGCATTTCAGCAGACATCCAGCAGAGGGAGCCAACCATGAAATGTCATATGTCTGTGTTAAGCCAGTTCAAAGGCAAAGTACACATGCAGGAACACTTTCAGCTAAGCACAATAGTAAGTCACTGTAAAATAAGATCATAACAATCAGAGCTCATGACTGTTCATACCCGTAGTCATCGATGAGATGTGACCCTAACACCACTACCTCCAGGTCAAACTCCTCAGGATGGGCTTTGATCCCAAACATGATGGGGGCCAGTTTGGAGTAGTCTGCTCTGTTGCAGGTGGCCACACACACCCTCAGCCTCTTTTTAGACTGCACCAGCTATGTACAAGGAGCACACACACAAATCATATTCAATGTGTATGTACTGTACTAGTGAAGCATTAATCTAAATTTAAATCTTTGATAAGGTACATAGAAAACATGTCATAAAATTACTTCTGCAAATTCATTTTGTAATGTTGTCAGATATAGTACTTGCTCTTTCTAAGTAGATCAACTTTACATGAGAAAACATACAACAACCCACCCTGTGTTCTTCACTCGTCCCTCTCTCCATCTTTTCTTTGTTCCTCTGCATTCTCAGGTAGTACAGCTCCTGGAGAGAGAAAGACAATTTAGACAGCATTAAAAAAAAAGAAGCATTCTGCTGATCTGGTCGAGTGAAACACAGAAACACACTGCTCATACTCACATGACTTCCACTGAGGCATGAAAACAAAACAAAACAAAAAGAAAACAAATAAAACTAAGCTAAAACTGATATTTGTGAGAAATCACCAACTACTGTAGTTACATGCTACAGGATGCAGACACACCCTTTCCCTGCACTGCAAAGATGGGCTGTCTCGCCTTTCTTGCATCTCGAGCAGATTATGCAAAGCTTCCCACATGTTGCTATTTACTATAGACTGAAAGCTGCATCCAAAGGCCGTGCTTGTCGAGCGTTTGAATCAATGGTTGGACTTCAATATCTTGACTATTCGGATATATTCTACTCTACTACATAAGACAATAACTCTGACGGTAAACATTCCACCAAAATATAAAAATATTATTTTAAGACCTTAAGTAAGCTGTCAGGTTCCAAATACCTGGTACAACTGCAATACAGGTGGGTCAATATTATTAGATTATATTTGGCATATAATTGATATATCGGTATTGGCCTATTGACACAAATAATGACAATAAAATAACATTTTTATAACCAATTATTTTTTGCATCCAGATCATGGCTTTAGTGGTTTCCTGTGGTGTTACTGTAGCGTTTTTTCCTTACCAAGAGTATGACTAATGGAAACATTTTTAAACACATTTCAGTTCAGTGAATATTGTGTTATGGAATGTCCCAAGTTAACTCCTTGTTTTAATATCTGTAGTCTACATTCAATAAATTCTGCACACCTCAGACCTGGAAGAGTAAGAACATAATAAAAACAAATGACCCAATCTTGTGCAGTAGGCCTGTGATTAGTGGTATCTGTGGATTCACACAAGTCAATTTGGCCAAGGCTGGCTAACTTTTCACGAGGCCTGTAACCGGTTAAAAACGGCAAGCATTAAAAACTGGGTGCGTCCATCAAAAGCAGTATTTCAAATGCAGCTGACCCAATTTGAACCTGCCATTCCAGGCAATGAAGTGATGGTGCAACTCTAACTTATATGAAATGTTAAGTATGAATAAAAGTCTGTCAACGTGCAGTTATAAAGTAAGAGTAACGGTGTGCACGGGTTTTGAATATACAGTTAACTAAACCACTGTTTGGGTATATCACATGATTAGTCTGAATGCAGACCTCCAAAATGTGGACTTTAACAGAAGGCTATTTAATTTAAATTCCATTATTGGCAGATGCGCTGCTGTCAAGTTAATGGCGAGCTAATTCATCACTAACTCAAGGCCATAGGTTATACATAACTACAACAATACATCCAGTGCTATTTGCAGAAGGTTTGGTTCAAGTTCCTTGCTTAAGGGAACATCATCAACAATCCACACACATTCTCTCTCTCACTCCTGGTGAGCTTCAAAGTAGAAACAACAAAACAGCCCCAACATGCAGCCCTCTGAATCACCAACACAGTTCTGTAAATACATGAATGTGGCCTACTGTTATCCGCCATAACTGAACAAGGGCATTTACACACAGTCATTTTTTTTTTTTTAAGCACACACACACCCACATTATACCAGTGTCAAACATGTGATAGAGTAGACAGGATGAATCAACAAAACACATTCCTAGTCGCAGCCATGCATCTCTGTGGTTGAACCAATCTACCCTCTCCACACAGCAGAGTTTCCTAATCAAGCAGCACAAAACAGCATCAGCAGCCAGCCCTATGCTGTGGGGGCAGGGAGGCATGCATATGACAGACAGAGCAGCGACAGATAGGGCTCTCTCAACGGAGACACAGACAAAGGAAGGAGGACAGACTTGCACAGAGGGAGACAGGGCAGGCAAGACGAGACAGGAAAGGATGATGACAGTGAACATTTAACTGGCCATCTGACTTACATGAGGGTTTCTGCCCGCAAGCCCCAGATGCTTTTCCATTTTACACCTCTGTAGATGAGCAGCTAAGTCTCCCCCCCCCCCCCGGTCCGTTTCCCTAACCCTTCCTTCGTTGTCTTTATACAAACTGCATAGGGCAGCAGCAAGGCCCAGTGAGCCAGCAAAGAGAACGGCAGAAATGAAGACAAGGGGAGGGGCACTGCAGCCAGAGAGCTGGGGGAGGGGCCATATGGTGGGAGATCACTTGCACTGAAGCTCCTGATTGGCTAGGAGAAGGGAAGGGGGGGGGAGTAGCTAGGCCATGGTTATACCCTATGTGGTAGCTACGCAACACAACACACAGTATATAAGACACAATAAGGCCTAAGTATATTATTATAATCATTATTTTAGATTTTCTCTATCACACTGTTGCTATATTTCAGACAGTAATTATATTACTAACACTATAAAGAATTACAATACAAATCATACTGGCAACTCAACAACCATGAGATGCTGCGCTAAATGATAGCTCAAAGTCTTCCAGTCAGCACCACAAGCTTTCAATGCTGTAGCCCAGTCTTCTTTCAAAGCTATACACTTGATTTATGATAAAACGCCACTCTAACATTCTTAAGGGTCGGGAAGTCATTAGAAAAATCCTAGCGTGTATTGGTGGGAATAGCAATCAGGCGACATAATCTATGTTGATATCATGTCATTACATTTGAGTTTATCAGACCACATAAGTATTGCTTTTGATGGACAGCACTCCTGCATGCAGTTTTAAAACGCCTGGCCTAACTGGCCTGATGATATTTGTATTGCTGATTGGCAGACTGTCTTCCACAAAAGCTACTGAATTGACTGTCGAGTCCACTCCCGTGCCGTATATGTAATTCATTAAACCATCTTGAACGCAGCCTGATAATCGCTGCAGAAACAAACTGAAGGTCGTGAGATCGGGATGGTATCGCTAGGCTACGTGTCTACAACTCAATGGCCCAAAGATTGAGGACTTTTTTGGCCTGTGGCCACACTTTTTCTTTAGCTGAGGTTATAGCCTGGACACCCTGTTTGCATTAGCTTTACACATGTTTAAATAGAGGCAAAGCCCTTTGAAAGTACGAGCCTCCATCTATTTATTATTATTATTTATTACAAATATGATCTATGGTAGAGCTAAATTAGAATGCAGTGGGCACAGATGTAGCAACGCTGGAAATGGCCGCTTAATAGTTTAAATATTAACCGGAGGTCTATGCTATTAGGGTGCAATGGTGGCAAACAATTCCCAGTTAAGTGTGTCCATTTGGCTCAGACCCTATTCACAAAGTGAATTGTGGTTAGACCATAAAAATGGATGCCACGTCATTTATTTCCACATCTGATTCAACAGAATTTTCCTTCTATTTAGGAATTTGCCCATGGAATATTGCAAACAGGACATGTATATCTCCCAAAGCATAGGCCTAACTAACTTTACCATGCCACTTCCCTCATGAAACATAGCTATTTGTCACAGATTAAAATATAAGAAAAGGTACCGACTTTCCAGTTTTCAAATTTTCCTTCACTTTTCTACCTTTTGTTCGCTGTCACAATTATTAACCCTCGTAATGTACTCAGAAATCTAGTTTTTGGCCACACGGCGGCACCATCTGATTGTGTATGATTTGTGTGTTTTTCAATTGGCATTGCTGAGTGTATTTATTT
>JAODUG010089392.1:0-12079 GCA_027564795.1 Aphredoderus sayanus
CTCGTATTTGGCCACACGGCGGCGCCATCTGATTGTGTATGATTTGTGTGTTTTTCAATTGGCATTGCTGTGTGTATCTTTTTATTTTTTAAAATTTTTTATGTATTTATGTTGTTTTTTGTGCCTTTTAAAATAAATGGACTGCTATATAAATGCAGTCCATTTATCTGCCACAAAGAGCTAGTGATCTGGGTCATTTTGACCCAGAGGACATCACAAGGGTTAAGGACATCACGAGGGTTTAATGTCTAGATAAAATACAGTAATGGTAACAGTAAATCAAGCATGTGTTTATCAAAATAATAAGCTGTTCAGACCAAGTAATTTAGTACTGTAAGGAATTTGGTTGTAAGGAATAAGCCTATTGTTACTTAGCAGCTCTGCTTTCAACCACCATAAGCCCTGACTGTGTTCATGTATAAATCTAAGCAAATTCATGGGATCACTTTACCAGATGCATAAAAAATTAGACATCTGCCTGTATTTATTTCAGTTTTGTAGCAATGTTTTTTAGCCAATCAAAATGGCTGGGAAAAGTAAGTTCTTCACCCACCTCCTGTTCATTCTCCCATTGGGTTAATATGCATTCCCCCTCATTGAGACTCTGTGGGGCGTCTGTCATTCTGTGTCTCAGTCTTAACAGCAACCTGGTGGGAAATGCTTTCTGCAATAGAATTGCAATGAAGTGATTATAGGTTTAATACACAACATATTGTAGATCACCAGCACTTACTGGCTTTGCACATTATTGGTGGTTTATATTTTCCTTTGCTAGGATGTTATCAAAGTCTCTTTTTTCCCCCTAGTAAAGATTATTGGTCTGGTTTTTAATTATCCTTTTATTTTTGTAAAGGTGCTATTGTTTCTCTTTCATTTAATTAGTCCTATTTCTTTTATCTTTTTAATTCCTCATATACATGTACATGGTAGCATTATGTTATAGCTAGGTTCTCTATAGGTTCTCTATCATCCATACAACTTTGACCCTAGGTTTTCCATCACCCATAAAACATGTTTTTTGTGTCTGAATTAACAGTTAATCCAAGGCAGTATGACTTGATTCCATTGTGTGTTGTGACATCCGTAGACTTGACACGAAATATGAAGGCGGAAGGAGAGAGTCAAACTGACAAGACCAAAGGAACATGGCAGAATACTTCAGCTGTCAGTACTGGATGAACTGAATAAATGGGTTCAAGTCATGAGTGGAGAGCATTGCAAATTAACACAATTTCAGTTTTTGAGCCATTATGTTCACTGTAAGCCTTGACAAGTTGAATCTTCAGGTTATGCATTATTTGGCAAATCTAGATTGATTACCTAAATAGTTACATAAAATGAAGTACTATTAGATTTAGGCTAATGTAAAATTGCAATTATGTTTCATCACATTCAGTAACGTGTAAGGTGATATAATTGTATTATGTGTACAAACCCTGGAGTTGATGGCAAAGCCAGCATGTCAAGGCAGCAGTGTCCTTACTATTACTAGTAGACTACAGTCGAGAGCAGTCTGCGCAGAACTAGAAAACAGTGGCACATCAAGAGTAGACGTTCCACTCCGGTAGTTGTGGCCCAGCTGCGTAGTGGAGACGCAGGCCGGCCAAGTGCCACAGGCGTGCCTACGAGCAACGCTGACTATGCAAGGCATGTGAACCGTGAACTATTGGTGAACCCAAGTACATAACAATGCTTTTTATATATATATATATATATATATACTGATGGGCCACAACAGCCATATTGATTGGTGTATTGGGCACAATGTTCACATCGGTGCATCTTTTAATAGAAATACAAAAATCCACACGTTCCTCACGCATAAACACAAAAGGCCCTTGAATACTTTGATCAAGCAAATTTTCCCTGTGTCTGAAATCAAACCTCTATCGCTTCGTTATGTCCACATTATAGTGTACAATAATAATACTAAAGATACTTTTATTTATTTGATTAGATGGAAGAAAAGTCAGGTTCGACAGAGAGCTTTATCGAATGAAGGAAAAGCGAGATACACTTGTTAAATCATGCTGTTTTATTGTTACTGTATAGTTTGTAATTATGGCTAGTAGGGAGAGTATGCGTTGTATATTTATATTTTGTATGAATACTGGCTTTTGCAGGCCACAATGTGTTGTGATGTGCATATTTCTGCAGGAAACTACATATGTCTGTTTTATATTTATGGGATTGGGGACATGTACTGTACAGTAGTACATATGTTTAGTAGCCTACTGATCTTTTTGTTTCAGATTTGTGCTGCTGCTGATGAGAAAATGTATTTCCCTGCGGCAGTAGGGGAACAGCAGAATGGTTTTCCTACAGTCAGTTCCTCCGCAATCCCGGCTAATCACAGCAGATGGCCCCAGACTGACTGCTTTTACACTAATGGCAGACCAAGGCATGTCATTGCTGTTTTGACAGGTAAACCATACTGTGTTGCACTAGCATGTTTGTGAAGGTTTTATTAGATGCTCTCATTTAACCCTTCTGATGTCCTCAGGGTCAAAATGACCCAAATCACTATCTGTTTGTGGCAGATAGAAGGCACTAAGCCTAATTCTACACAGACATATGATGTGCACTGCTGACACAACAAGGTGTGTGTTTGAAACCCGAGGACAACAGGAGGGTTAAAAGACATAAAACAACACAAAAACCTAAACAATGAATAAAGAAATAAATACACACAGCAATGACAATAAAAAGAACCATACAATCATACACAATCAGATGGCGCCGCCTGATGGTTCAATACTATATTTTAAGGGCGACACAAGGGTTAACCCTCGTAATGTCTCCGGGTCAAAATGACCCAAATCACTAGCTCTTTGTGGCAGATAGAAGGCGCTAAACTAAACAGCTTACACACACATATGATGTGCACTGCTGGCACAACAAGTTGTGTGTTTGAAACCCAAGGACAACAAGAGGGTTAAAAGGCATGAAAAAACTAAATAAATACATAAAGAAATAATTAATAAATAAATAAATAAATAAATACACACAGCAATGCCAATTGAAAAACACACAAATCATACACAATCAGATGGTGCCGCCGTGTGGCCAAGTACTATATTACGATTACATTACGAGGGTTAAAGTGAGCTTAGCTTTCTCTTTGACAGTTGCATTCACCCTAACACCCCAATTTACCTGGCCAACTAATTGTTTTATCCCTCGTGATGCCCTTACAATATCTACAATACAATGTCTTTAACCACCAGAGGGCGCCATCTTATTGTGTGTGATTTTGTGTGTGTGTTTTTTTTTTTTAGTGTAATTGCTGTGTGTATTTATTTCTTGGTTAAGCGCTGCAAACGTTTAACTAGTTTAGTTGTTCTTCACAGTAAGTAACTGTTCAAAACATTAATATGTCATTGGTTGAAAGGGTTCCAAATGGCTGCTGTCAACTTTGATCAACACCTACTGGCACTGTGTCCAGCACACCTTAGTTTAGAATGAAGGAGCTCCAGTCTTTGTTCCTGAGATCAGGTCTCACAAGGCAAAGTGTGTAGATTATTATTTTGCTAATTATATGTATGGTGCTACAGGATTATGGTGTATATGGTGTTGTATAGGCCCACAAGTGGTGTAGTCTCTTTTGTGGGCAATATCCCACTTTGACAAATAATTTCCACACTGATTTACAGGCCTATAGTTTTCAATTAGCTATGAATGGGTGTTATTGCTTTCTAGGGTATTATGTAAGCAGGCACTCTTAAATTTTTTTCTGGTACAAGTCTTAATTTTGCTGGTGCAACAAGTCGGTAACAGAAGTCATCGCAGTAAACTGGGTTTTATTTTGTTGTTTTTTCCGCAAAGTAAATGATGCCCCCAGGGTTGTCTTTTATCTATTGCAGAGGAGACCGTTCTGTAACGCAGGAGAGAAATATGCATCCCTATGTGGTGGAGGGAGGGATGGAGAGACAGAAGAGAGGCAAAAACTGTTGTGGGTCAAGCGATTTTAAAGAGGATATTAAGATACCAGTGTTAAGGAACGGGGGGGACTTGGTAGATAAAGCTAACCCCCCCCTTGCTGTGTTTCCAAAGCAATACTGTTGCATAGCGGCAGAAGGCTCTGTGAGGAATGACATGGTTGCCGAGGCTCTCATCCCATGTGACTGACACACACACACACACTGCTCCGAGGCAATGCACTGGCACATACATGCAGCCGTGCACACAGGTTCCTCCTGGGGAGGTGTGGTGGCTGATGGGATGCTGGTGTGCAGGGGCGCCGTGGGATGAGGTTAAGCTGAGTCGGGACAGACAGGTGAAGCTTCAGTGAGGAGAAAAGTACGACGGCCAAGCTGGAGACTAAAGTGTGTGTTTAAAAATAAAGTAGGCATGATAGTGCGAATGTCGGAGAGGGGTCCTGGGGCAGTTTGCAGGTTCTTCTGAAATGTGACTGTTCTCTCTCTCTGGCCCGCAGCGTTCTTCTGGGCGGGGTTAATGTAAGTGGAGCAGAGCAGCACCAGAACATGTGTTTAGCAGCGTGTGTGTGTGGCGGTGTACATTTTATATGCTGTGTGTGCATGCGTGTGTTTGTATAATGAGAGCTCTAATTAGCGCCACATCCAGTGTCCGCTGTATTGTGTATGTGTTGTTGTGTGTGTGTGCATTGCATTGATGTGCATGATGTCTCTATACTGTGTACAGTATTCTGATGTGGATGGATTCCTCTGGGAGTTTGGCTCCTTGGTCCATTGCCTTCGAGACAATGAAGAGATGGGAGATGGGAGTATAAAGACTGCAGACGAGCCACTCCATACATAATTTAGCATTTAGTGCAGAAATCAGTCTCTTGGAGCTCCAAGCACAGGACGATAGATATGCAGCCTCCTGCTACTTCGTATTGTACAGGCAAGGCTGAACAAAGTGAAAGTTGGATGGACAGACAGGAGTCCATAGAGCTGAGGGAAAACACTGGACAGGCATGATGTGGCAAACTAAATTGGTGGAAAGGATGTAGTTGGGAGAGAGGTAGGGAAATTGTCTTACAAATGATGTTTAGGCAGACATCTGTGTTTTTGTGTGCTAACAAACAAAAGTGCATGGATTTATGGTGAGAGCACTAGTGAACCATGGTGTATAGTTGCATTGCTCTCCCAGTGTCAAGATGAAGCGTTTTTCTAACTCTTGGTTCACCCACCCCATGGTAATTTAAGACTTAAACCGAGCTGTGTCCCTTAAGTAGCCTATTTTTATTAATGTCTGTTTAATGATTTGTGCGTTGTCCATTCTTTATGATAAAAACAGCTACAGTACATATTTTCCAAACAACCTACAACCTCATTATAGTTGTTGCATTAAAATATAATAGCTGGTTATTTCCTCCCTCACCCATTTGAGGATTGTTTGGAGAGTATGTTTCAAATATTTCCTCAGTATCTCTGTTATCACATAAGCATACACTATTCAGGCATGTAAGTTAGACATGCAATGAGTAGACAGTAGAGACACACATACAGGCAACTCTTATACATTCACACATCCTCTCCTCAGGGATTGGTGAAAAGGATAAATTAATATTTAAAAGCCAAACTTGCTTTAGGCATGGCCTGAGTCCATACAAATAAATCTTTTAGCATGGAGCATAATTCTTTCTCATTTTCAATGTATCTTCTCCTGCTCTCTCATCTTCCTTTCTGTTTTGCATATGTTCTTCATCATTATTTATTTTTTGATGGTATACAATGATTGTTTTCTTTTGTCTTTTAACCTTATTTTCTTTCTTTGCTTTTTCATGTCTCTTCTGTTGTTGCTTGTATGTTAAACAGCTAATTACAAACTGCAAGCTTAAAGTCTAGTTCACAATAAAGCCCCCTTACTTTTTCAAACCTCCAAACACCTCCATGGCCTATGTAGCCTATACTGTATGTTTGTTTTTAATGTGCTGTTTTTTATTTCTCTACTTATGTGATGTTTTCCTCCATGGAGCAATTTGATGAACTTCTTTGACACAAACACAGACTCACATATTGAAATAAATCGTTGCTCTCCTCTGATGAATTATTCCACAGTGACTCATATTCAAAGCATATGGCTACAGTACTGCCATACAGTATGGAGCCATTACAGTGGAAACTGATATGTCTGTAATCTTATGTGCACTCATTCGGTAATCTCATACAATTATAAAGTAGTGATTAGTTAATCATCTTTGTTTCTTATTATATGTTTAGCATGCCTAATGGCTGCATGTAATTATTTCAGCAGGAAATGTTACACCCTGCTGACAGTTAAACCGATGGTCTGTAGTCTACCTTGGTGAAGAGAACTGATTATTGACAATGTTGCTGCGTAGATTGACTTTTTATATCCAGGGTAACTGCTCAAATGGTCCTCCATTTAAAATGGATTACTTTCATTTCAAAACCTATTGAGCTGAACGCTTGTACAGCCCCGGGGCAGGTACTGTAATTAAAGCATGATGTCTTTTGTTTTTAGCCAGAACCTTTTGTTGTTGAAGGTGGGAGCAGAACATACATGAATTAGCAGTGTTTTTGTCAACAATGTAGAATTCCCCTGGAGTAGACTGACTTTGACAGGTGTTGTTGTTCCAGGAAGACTATTCTTTATGCTAGAGAACTTCTTTATGCTAGAAGAGAAGTCTGACTTGGGACTTGTATTCACTTATGGCTTCACCACAGCCTGTGTTTAAAAAAAATACATAAGTTCTAAAGAAAATGTGTGGGTGTTTTTAAACCTAAACACTGTTGATGTAACGTCGGTTTTACCATTAACACTAGTCCTGAAATGGGTATTTTGACCATTGGGGGTAAAGGTTTGATAATGAAGAATTTTTTTTTCCTTCTGTTTTTAATTTCATTAACATTCATGAATGCACCACTTTTCCCCACGCCTGTTCCGCCCACTGGCATTACCTCTCAGGGATTATGCATTGGTGCTTGTATATATACGGCTGTTTTTATCAACAAGATTACTGGTATTATCCACTTTTCTGGCTGAAGATTATGTTGTCTAGTCATTCTTGTCTGGCTAGGGGACCTGCGGGTGGATGGATGGATGCAGAAAGACGCAGACAAGAGAGAGCTTGGATGTATGTTCACTACCTTCTGTGTAGTAGTGCTGAGCTATTCCGACAAGGCTCATTGCCTGAACATAATCCCATTGTAGTCTAATAATCACTTTCTCTATGTTCCATTTCTCTCCATCTCTTTCCTCCTTCTCCCAATCTACATTGGTCTAATTATTTCTCTTCAGCCTGTTTTATTTCTTTTCTACTTGCTTTTCTCAGTTCTCCCTTCTTATTTTCTCCCTCTCTGTCGAGTGTTTGTGTTTAACTGTTTTGTACAAAGAGCAGGTGCACACACATGACAAGTCTACCTAAACAAATATTTGACATGGTTTTGCATGGGCGCACACACATTTCTCAAGGATGAGAGATCCCATAATGAGAGTGTGTGTGTGTGTGTGTGTGTGACAGGAATACAAGGAGTAGGAGTCATATCTATTCTGTTGGTGTAGGTATAGTTGTTAAGTCAAAGCTTATGCAGATCTGTCTTGGAGAGTGTGGCCTTGTGCATGTGTGATGGAACGGGGAGCAAAAAAGCCAACTGAATAGGGGGGAAATGCAGCACTTCAAGTCTCATCGTGGGAGTGACATTTTCTGCCGCATGCTTGCTGAGCTGCTGCACAAGAGGGTTACTGTAAGCTAGTGTAGCTTTGTTGAGAATTGTACAGAAGCTGCATGTAAAGATGTGGTAAAAAGACTGCTTTCTCAGATGCTGGAACTGGATTACTAATCTAGGATATCTAGTTTATTGACATATAGTGACAGCAGCTGACAGTAGGCCTAACCTACAACTGCAAGCTAATTTGCTGCCTACTCTTCTATTTAAGTCATTTAACATATACTTTTATTTCAAAAGATTTATAGTGAGGGAAGTGACACAAAAACAGGAGCTTCAGCAAGGCAAAATTAAACTTGCATTTTTCATAATATGAAAAGAATTTGTATTCATAGGTCTATGTACAATGCTCTGCAATGCCTGAATGGAATGTTTAGTGAGAGAAAAAAAAAGGATTGCTCCACTTTTGTGTGAGTCTGCATTCAATGTCTCAAGGCAGTTGCCATCTAAAACCTCTCCGAAGAGGGACTGAAACACTATTTTCTTAGATATTGTGATGTGTTTTTAGCCACACAATCACTCCAAGCATTTCGTTCTTGCATTTACCACCGTGGCACTGGGCGAATAAGGATAACAATAATGTGCTCATAACAAAGTGCCACCCACAGAAGTCTCTTCCTGCCTGGCATGTACTGTAGCCATGCCAAGACCTGGCTGTATTTCATTCCAAACCAATGTCCACTTTTAATCCTCATGATGTCCTTACGGTCAAAATGACCCAAATCACTAGCTCTTTGTGGCAGATAAGAAGCGCTAAACCTAATTCTATATCTAACACACACGTGTGATGTGCACTGCTGGCACAACAAGGTGTGTGTTTTGAAACCCAAGGACAACAGCAGGGTTAAAAGGCATGAACAAAAAACATATGCATAAAGAAAGAAATGCACAAAGCAATGACAATTAAATCATACCCATCAGATGGTGCCCTCTGGTGGAATAATTCGATGAAATTAAGGACATCACGAGAGATAAAAAGATTGAATCATTTTCATGTACTGTAGTTTTCCAGTACTTTTCTGTTAATGCTGACTTCACAGAGAGATTCTGTCAATCACACACCTACGCACACATATATTTGGTCCACAGCTGGACCAAATATAGTGAAATTCAAGTTTGCAGTGTTCAAACTAAACTACATTTTTAACTTTAGTATTAAATCTATTAGTCTGCTTGTTCTGTGCTGGAAACAGTAAAGAGAGTATTTGCATAGCAGAATGTGTAGTCTAATAAACCCTGACAATATTATTGATAATTATTGATTTTAAGCCTTGCCTTTTGTGTGACTTTGCCAGTAACAAAAATGGACAGACTATAATTCCTTACCTACAGGGCTACTTTGACATTTAGGACTTGACTTGGTTGTGTTTGTCCAGCAGGCACTTAGAAAGCTATTGTTTCAATGAAGTCATTACATTAAACTGTTTTAACCTCTTTAAATGGGTTGCCATTGAGATTTAAACAGTACTTGTCAAGATAGACCTGGAAGATGAGTGAATAATCCAGGTTTAATGCTAACAACCCAATACTTTTACTAGCGTGTAACATATTTAGTAAAATAGTAGGAGAATCTGAGAAGTTTTGCTGCTCTTTCTATTGTTATGTCATTGATATGTGTTTGCTAGTGCAGCATGCATGATTTCGTTTTTAACCTCGTGACGCCCTTAAAATATAGTCTTGAACCACCAGGCGGCGCCATCTGATTGTTTATGATTGTATGATTATTTTTATTGTCATTGCTGTGTATATTTATTTCTTTATTCATTATTTATTTACTCATGTTGTCCTCAGGTTTCAAACACACACCTTGTTATACCAGCAGTGCACATCATATGTCTGTGTAAGCTGTAGAATTAGGTTTAGCAACTTCTATCTGCCATAAAGCGCTAGTGATTTGGGTCATTTTGACCCTGAGGACATCACAAGGGTTAAATGGATTGATGTGTAAATTCATGTGTAACACATTACTTGTGGATGGAAATGGTGACAGAGGACTGGAAGAATAGATGGATGGGTAAATGAATGGACAGATGAATGGATGAAAGGTTGGTTTTTGTCACACCCCAGTAGGTAGCAGGAACTGCAACCCACCATCTCACCGCTCCGTTTTCATCCTGCAAATGCAAAATAAATCACCACCTCCCTGGCATTGACACACTCTTAATGAATCACCACGTGTGTTTGTGTCAAGTATGTGTTTGTCGGAGTGAAATTTGTGTACATCTTTCTCCTTTGTCTGATAATGGATGTGTGTGTGGTGGGGGAAGGAAGGCATGCTGGTTCCAATGACCTATACTGTTCACACAGCCACTCTCATCCAGCTCCCAGTCTCGCACACAGTCCCAAACACACAGTGGGGCAAATCTCTGGTCACTACGGCGACCAGAGAGCATGCAGCTCGTAGCCAAATGAATGTTGTTGGTCTTCAGTGAACCCAGCCAATGGTACCAGGCTATGTTGAACCCCAGGGGATGCCAGAGCAGCATGGTTTCACCACCCTTCCTCCAACTTCTCCCCTCAGTCTTTTCCCCCCCTTCCCCTCACAGGCTTTGTTTTCGTGTCACCCTAGGGACGTCTTGGTGAGACTGGTACAACAGAAAGCCATCGCGGTTAAGACGTCCTCAACTGCTGAGGGGCTTCATAGGAGGCAATGGGAGGAGTGTCTGTTCTGCTGAGTTAGTTGGGCATGATTTAAGGGGTTGGAGGATATGGGGCAATGTAGGAAGGACATACAGTATGCAGCAGCTGGTGAGCGGCTAGAAGGGAGAGGGGATGGGGATGAAGGTGACTACGAAACGAATGTGAAGGGCGACCATTATGACATCATCAGTGCGAACATATTTGATATGTTGGCAATGAGCCAATAAAGCGGCTTCTAATTTGCAAAGCAGGACGAATGTGGAAGGTGAGATACAGAGAGGAGAGGAACTAGAATTGGCAGAGAAAGATGAGAGAGACCAAACGGCATGGGGGGGGAAGGGGCAAGTCACCCCGAGACAAATCAATATCAATTTCTGCATCAGCCTCTTCTCACTCTTCTTCTCTTTCTTGTAAGAATAACAGCATGGTGCTGTTAATTAGCATGCGACCGTCAAGACGTTTTAAACCCCGGCACTCTCTTCCCCAGGCTTATGAATGGAAGGGAATACATGTCAACACAAATGAGACTAATGTATCCCCCCCCCCCCAACAACTGTGGGAGAGTTAACCACAAGGAGCATCTGTTTACGTCGCTGTTCTCTTTCATATTTTCAATAGACCTAGTAAGTCGTGGCTTTACTGCTCACATTGGCATCACAATCCATGTCTAAACAAAAGAGGTTAATATGAGCACAGAATGGCATATTTCTTCTTGTTCAGTATTTTTGTGTAACGTATTTATGTGCAAATCGATTGCGCTTTCTACATACAGTATATTTGAGGTATGTTGAGGTATTCATTTGCATGTGCTAACTGCTTAAAGGTAAGTCACCTTTAGGCACATGTTACACAGATTACTCATTTCCAAACTCTTTTTGCTATCCTAGAAGAGTGCCAAAGCTGTAAGACTAATACTGACAGATACTGTAGCTGTGCTTGAAGATACATTTATATGGTGACATCATGCTAAATTTGACAAGTAAACACAGTCTCATCCAGTGGCCATCAGAATACCTTTGACTAGGTATGTAATGATGCACAGTAAGCAGGTTGACAATCGCTGAAAATATGAGACGATTTAAGTCGGTGGAGATGGGACCAATTGCGATACACGTTTTAAACAGCAGGGGCGCTGAGCTGTGTCATGTCAAGTGTTTTGCCCACAATTTGAATGTAGCCAGGCAAGTGCACACTGAGTACTGCAGGTCAGGTACACTGTGTACTGTATTCCGGTCGTTTCAATACTCGTGAAAAGCACACTGGGAGCATTATATGGTCAGTTACATTTAATGTTTTAAGTCACGTTTTGTAACATAGCATTCAATATCCATTCAATTACAGTGTGTCATGAACTGCTTGAAGACGTAATTGTGACTAAATCATATCGTGAAACAAATATCGCATCGTGAGTTGAGTGAATCGTTACATGCCTACCTTTTGACAAAACATACGTTTACAATAAACTAAATCCCAGATCGTGATAGAGGTGAATTTAAAATCCATTTACTTTTTTCACAGGGAAAAACGATAAGACATGCAAATCCTTATTTGGGCAAGGGCACCTCCCCAAAACGACTTACCAGATGGAAATTACACAATGTCACACATTCTTAAGGATTTTAATATAATATTGTATTAACCCTCGTAATGTACTCCGGGTCAGAATGACCCAAATCACTAGCTCTTTGTGGCAGATAGAAGGCGCTATTTTACAGCTTACACACACATATTATGTGCACTGCTGGCACAACAAGGTGTGTGTTTGAAACCCGAGGACAACA